>JBBYHK010115222.1:0-39632 GCA_038382065.1 Adansonia grandidieri | reverse complement strand
TCAAGTCTAATAACTCGTTGAATTGCCTTTTGGCAATTTTGAACGATATAAGGTTAAACTAATGGTCAAAAGTTTTATTCAAAGGAGGTATTGATTACCATGAAACTTTCTGCTTGACCTGAAATATGGGCCTCGAATTTTGCCCAAGCCCGTCCATATTTGTAAATAGATAGTCCAAGCCCATTTAGGCCCGCCCATATTATAATTTTTATAATTTATTTTTTTTAAAAATTAATCTTTATTAATTTAATAATTTTCTTTTATTAAGTTTATAAATATAAATAATTTAACATAATTTTTAAAGTTTACACTATAATATTATATATATGTGTTGTTTATATGACAAAAATTATATATTACATAAAATATAAAATAAATATATATAATGTAATAGTAAAATGGGTTGGGCCAGGTCGGGTCAAGTTTGGGGTTTGAAAGTTGAACCCAATGCCCGACCTATTTTTTAATCAGGCCTTATTTTTTTGTCTAAGCCCATTTTTCGGGCCTAATATATTTGTCTAAACCCTCCTAAATATCGGATGGACCTTCAAGCTTGAATGGATAGCTCAACCCTTGAACATGTCTATATCCAACCCACCTAATAGCATAGTACTAGAATATCTTCTAAAACTAAAACTACAACGCACCTAAGCCTCATAATTTTGGTTATCCTAACAATATAAACACGACACAATAATTAAAAAACAATAAAAGAAATAATATAAATAAGATAAAAATATATAAAATTTTTAAATTTTATATTATAAATTATTTTTTAAAATGTATATAAATATAATATATTTTAAATATAATTATAAAAAAAATTACGCGCACCTAGGAACTAGCAAATATACGAATGTCAGGTTTACTTAAACATTGACCCTGTTTGCCAAAGCAAAGAAGAACAAAGGACTAAATAAATTTAAGTGTTAAGAGGGCAAACGAATAAATGGATTTAAGTGTCGGACAGCTATCGGCATAAAAGAAGGAAAAAAAAAATCTGAAAAGCAACGGATAAAATAGAAGAGGACTTATCCAAGAGGAATAAGAGTAAAAATAAATAAATAAATAAAAGGTAAAATGCCAAAGAGAGGGCAAAACTTAAAATGGATTTATTAATCAAAGGTATTATTCACTTTGGTTGACAGAAAAACGGTAAAATTAATTTCCATAAAATTAAAAGTAATGGTGGTGATAAAATTATTTATTTTTAAGTTAAAAAAAATTAAATCAGAGGTAAAATTAGTTAAATTTTTAATTTTTATTTTCACTAATTGAGCCAACCGATTTATTAAAATAAAATTTTAAATATTTGACAATGATTTTATATTAAATAAATAAAAATATAGTAAATAATTAATAAATATATATATTTAACTTAATCATATGGTCTTTAATATAAAATTAAAAGGTTAATAATTTAAATCTTATCAATTAAAAAAATTAAAAATATATATACATTAAAACGATTGTTTAGACTTTCTAAAACAAAATGCCGGTTCCTAGTAGAACTGGCCTTTTTAATTTTTTAATTCATGCTTATTCTAGTAGTAAGATTGAATATTATAACGGTGTGATTAAAATTAATAGTAAGATATGTGTTTAAATTTAAACGTAATGAAGATAATGAGATGAATTATAATAATAATAATAATAAAATAAAATAAAAACTATGAAGGACATTAAATTCAAATTTATATATAATTAAAATTTAAATTAATTTAATATTTATAGAATTAATAAATAATTAAAAATTTATCGTATTATTTTTAAACAAAAATTAAAATAAAAAAATAACATTTTGATAATAATATATTTATACATTGTTTTAAATATTATATATCTTTAAAATCTAGTAAAATAAAAATGTTAAAAATAGAATAAAAACCTCCTACGTTTTTAATTTCAATGGACTTTTAAGGGACAAGGTCTCTATCCCACTAACCGGCACCAGAGGTACGGACGGTCGAACGAGTCTCAGCGTAAAGGAATATGATTCATGCATGTGGTTTATCGTTTTTTCCCTACTTCAATCCCAAAATAAATATAAGTAAATATATTCCTCTAAGAAAAGTGAAACCAGGCATGCACGTAAAACTTTTCAAGTCCAACACAAAAGCTACCTTTGAAACATAAATAAATACAATTTTACATGATCCATGGCCTGAAACCAAGTAAAGGAATCACCTAGACAGATATCATCACAACATCGTAGCACGTTTGCTCATGAATCATCATCACCATCTGCAAATTAAGGTCTAATAGCAAAAACCTCGATATATCTTACGAGAAGAATCAAATATTTCGTTAAACAGCAGAGCAGACACCATATTATTAACTTAATCACCCAAACTGAACATGAGCAGAAGTTATATTTTCGAGAAATATGGTACTTTTATCCTTATGCTGGACATTGGAATCCTGGAGGTGGAGTCTTGCCACAATCGATGAGGACTTGAAGGGCGATTGGTATTATAATATTGATATTTAAAAGCTTGGCCTTGATCGTGGTGCAAAGACAGACTGCTGCATCCAAGTCCAACAGCCCTTGAAGCACAGGACAACATGTGTCCTTTGCGCTTTCGCCTATACCGACGTGCACTAGACCACCCAACACGTCCACACATGCACCCAGCTTGAGGGTGTCAATGGGGCATGTTTGCTGCGCCGGAGGTGGTGGATATGGCAAGAGTGGTGACGGTGGAGGGCATGGTTTCTCGACTGGGGGTGGCTTCACAATTGGAGGACTCGGATAGAGAGGAGGCTTTGGAGGCAGAATCGGCGGTGTCGGTGGCTTCACAATTGGAGGACTCGGGTAGACAGGAGGCTTTGGAGGCAGAATCGGTGGTGTCGGTGGCTTCACAATTGGAGGACTCGGGTAGACAGGAGGCTTTGGAGGCAGAATCGGTGGTGTTGGTGGCTTCACAATTGGAGGACTCGGGTAGACAGGAGGCTTTGGAGGCAGAATCGGTGGTTTTGGTGGCTTCACAATAGGAGGACTCGGGTAGACAGGAGGCTTTGGAGGCAGAATCGGTGGTGTTGGTGGCTGCACAATAGGAGGACTCGGATAGACAGGTGGCTTTGGAGGCAGAACTGGTGGTGATATGATTGGCGGTACTGGATAATAAGGTGTTGGGGGTTTGACGACAGGAGGTTTGGGTACGTAAGGTGGGGGCTTTACAACTGGGGGCTTTACAACTGGGGGTGGCTTGGGCACTGGCACGTAGGGAGGCTTTGGCGTATAAGGTGGAGGCTTTACGACAGGAGGTTTGGGTACATAGGGTGGCTTTGGCACTGGCACGTAGGGAGGTTTTGGTGTATAAGGTGGAGGCTTTACGATAGGAGGTTTGGGCACGTAAGGTGGCTTGGGCACCGGCACGAAGGGAGGTTTTGGAGTATAAGGTGGAGGCTTTACAACAGGAGGTTTGGGTACATAGGGAGGCTTTGGAGTATAAGGTGGCTTGGGGACCGGCACGTAGGGAGGTTTGGGTGTATAAGGGGGTGGCTTTACAACAGGAGGTTTGGGTACATAAGGTGGCTTGGGCACTGGCACGTAGGGAGGTTTGGGTGTATAAGGTGGAGGCTTTACAACAGGAGGTTTGGGTACATAGGGAGGCTTTGGAGTATAAGGTGGCTTGGGGACCGGTACGTAGGGAGGCTTGGGCGTATAAGGTGGAGGCTTTACAACAGGTGGCTTGGGTACATACGGAGGCTTTACAACAGGAGGTTTGGGTACATGGGGAGGCTTTACTACAGGAGGCTTAGGTGGCTTGGGAGGATGGGGTGGATGTTTTGGTGGCTTAGGGTGATATGGAGGCTTTACTACAGGAGGCTTGGGAGGATGGGGTGGATGTTTTGGTGGTTTAGGGTGAAATGGAGGCTTTACTACAGGAGGCCTTACCACAGGAGGCTTGAGATGATGAGGTGGATGTTTGGGCGGTTTTGGATGAAATGGAGGCCTCACAAAGGGAGGATGTTTGGGTGGAAACTCAGGAGGAGGACATTTCGGTGGAGGAGTTGGGTGTTGACATTCAGGACAGGCTAGAGCAGTAAGCAAAGCTCCCAGGCTCAGAAGCAAGACAATCAGATTGGCTAAATTATGCTTCTCCATCATCAAACCTCTAATCCCTCTCTCTGCTTAGGGAGTGGGGAGCATAGACTACAAGAGAGCTTAATTTATTTTCAATTACACTTCCAATGATGCACATTTTATAGATCATGCAAATGGCAGACAAAAAGATAGCAATGAATCATGCAAACGTCCTTTTTCCTGCTAATTTATTACAGTCTTTGGCATCATTCATTGACTTTAAAGAAAAAAGATAGTAACTCCATTGGTCACTGACTCCAGCTTGCAGAAATCATAAAACCCAACTTTCATTTCATGCACACTAACTTCACTACCAACTCGGGATAATAATAGTAGCCCGAAATACAATTTTTTGGCAAGATAATTTTTTCGACTTTCAAGGACAAGAGAATCCGAAACCGCGTGCTTGATTGAATGATATTTTTTAACTTGTAATGCCCTGTTGAACCCGTGATTGGATACTTGGCTTGCACGTGAATTTGATCCTTCGACCTTTCCATTTTCTTTACCAATTTACATTAAAAAGCTTTTGGCAAGATGAGTTCAGTCACATATCAATATTTAGAAACTATGATATTTGGATTTTTAATTTTTTAAAATATTTATATTTAATATATATTTCAATATAAATATAAAAATATAATTTTTAAATATTTAATAAAATTTAAAAATAAATATATTTATATTAAATACATAATTTTATATTATCTTTAATACTAATTTTAAATCAGAATAATATAACTTAAATTTTCGATACTAATATCGAATTTTAATAACATAGGTAAATAGAAAGAGCCCCTCCATGAAAAAGACCAGTGAGCCATGTACCATTGTCGGTAAGATAAGTACAAACAGTACTTCACCTTTAAGCAATTATTAAAGCCATGTGCTTTATTTATATACATATAGAGAGAGACAGACACGCACAACAATTTCAAACCGAGCAAGTGTCATAGTATGCATCAATTTGTCCACATCAAAGCATAGATTGAGCAATTTTTTCCCCTTTATTTGTATAAAATTTTCCACTTCCTCTGAATATCTACGTTGTTAATTAGGGAGATAATAAGTGGAGTAGGTTCAATTAATCATTCAAAATTAAAGATTGATGGTGACTTGTTTTTTTCTACTGTCGTCTTTCGGGTAGAGTGGTGCATAAGTGACCATTCAATTAAGTCTAAAATTAAGGATAGAGTAAACCCTAGAGGCACTAATTTAATTTAATTTAATTTAATGATTTAAATTGTTATTTAAAATATAATAAATATTAAAAATATTTTTAATTAATATTTATATATTTTTATAATTAAATTTAAATAAAAAATATTATTTTAATTAATAAATAATAATTTAAATTATATTAAATTGATTTAAATAAAAAAATATTAAATGTATTTAATTTAAGTCGGAATCTAATAAATTACCTAACTTTTAAAGAGGTTTAAATTGCTATGCTCTTATTTAAGTTTGCACTATATTCCATTGTCAATATCAGCTGCACTGTCTTCCACGATCTAAAGGTTTGCCTATAAGAAAATAGCTTTTGAAAATTGTTGAAAACTCGTACATTTTCGGACTTCAGAGCTTAGAACTGAGATCAAATCGTCGGGGTTCATTAGTGATTTAGATGCTTAAATTGCCATGAAAATTTAATAAATATAAAATTATTTATGATTAAATACGATTGATATAATACATTTAATATATATATTATATTTATATTTAATAATTTTTATTATTTTTATATTCTATATGATTAACATTTAAGAAACATAAAATTTGACACACATGTATAACTAATCATATATTATGGTTTGTCATATAATTTTTATATTTTAAATAATTTATATAGTTATATATTTTATCATTATATAATTTTATATTATAAAATATATTATATTTATATAAATTTTAATCCATAATAATTTATATTTTATAAATTTTAAAATTAATTTTTATAATTATACCATTTCATATTTATATAATTGTTTTTAATATTTACGAATTGAGCAAAGGGGCTTACTTGAATGCTCTTACGAATCAAGCTGTCTCTCATTTGTTCTTGATTTCCCCAAAGAACAGTACTATTTGACTTGTGAGGCAAAAGTTAGTGTCTTAAATTAATCATTTCCCATAACCCATCATAATTATATTTATTAAAATCGAGATAAAGATATTAAAACTTATTTTATCAATCAATCAGAATTCAGATATCAGTCAGGTGAAAAAGAAAAATAGTGGCCCCTCACCTAGAGACTTGGTCTGCTGAGGAATTCAGTAGCGTTTGCAAAACCCTGTGAGCTTATTGAAAAAAGGGGCCAGAAACTGATAGAAATGACATTAATTTTTGGAGCATTTTCGTGTTGTTAAAATGTTGGTTCCATTCCATGCGATTGCATTGTATTGGAGAATCCCTTCTCTTTTGCATAAATACAAAAAAAAAAAAAAAAAAAATTGTGGACTGCCATGTTTAGTGGAACTAACGACATTGTTAAATTTGAGTGATTGATTGTTTTAAAATTAAATTAATAAAAAATATTTAATTGTTATATTTAAATTTTAATATTTTTTTTATATGCGAGTTAAATGGATGATTAACAAGTTTTTATTCAAATTTATATGTTAAAAAAAAGTACAAGCTGAAAAAGGATTAAAACAATAATGCTAGTCTGATGAGCAAATAAGATATCGAATGAAAAATATTTGAAGAGAAAAGGATTGTCAGGATTTAAACTTGAAAACTCTAATTTATTATTAAATTGAGTGATCAATTGTCTTTAAAACTTAAGTTGATAAAAAATTGTTTAACTATTATATTTAAATTTTAATAATAAACATAGCTAATTGCTATTGAATAAAGATACGTGTTCAATATGAATATGTTTAATTTTTTTAAAATTATATCTATTAGAAAGATTATACTTTTCTACTCAAATCAGAATATGCATTGTACACGTATTAAACATGAATACTTTTTATAAATACTAAACAGTAAACTCTATCCGGTTCATAGAAGGAAGAAAAAAGGCCGATAATTTGCAGCTAAGCGGTTCAACAGCCGAAACGCTGCATCTAATCAGAAACAGCATCCAGCAAAAGTCCGGGTTCAGATTCCCCTGGATCAATTGCAGCTGAACTGGCATTTATCGAAACCTGTCACATTCAGAAAAATGTTACTGAAGTTAAACCAAGTATCATAGGATTCTTTTATTTGCATATTGGAAAGAGGAGTAACAAGCTTACTAGGATCAACAGTAACAAGCATGGCGGTCCCTCCGAAGTCACAAGTGCCGCCAGTCCCCTTTGTGTTTTGCCAATAGCTGTTGAACGCGTACGAAGCATGGGCAAGCAATGTGTTGGGTTGAAAGCAGGCCTGGTTGGGTTGAATCGATTTGCAATCCGCACCAGACCCACATGCATAATCCATGGCAGCTTGGATGATGGAATTGGGTACTGTCGGCTTAGCGACGCACCATACACCACCAGACTGTGAACCTTTGTGTGGTGGAGGAGGGGGACCCAAAGGCGGCGGCGGTGCGTTCAGCACTGGAGCTTCATAAATGGGCTGGCCTGGAACATGGTTTGGAGGGGTAGGAACATGTTTTGGTGGGCTAGGCTGATGTTGAGGGGGGCTTGAGAAAATGCTAGGTGGATTGAGTCCATCATGTTCAGGGGGATTTGCAGGAGGACTATGGAGGTAACTAGGCGGTGGAGGGGTTGTTGGTAGTCCGTAGTTCATTGGAGACGGCGGAGGGTTGGAAGGTAATTGTGGGGTAAAAGGAGGAGAGCGGCCAGGCTGAGGAAATGGTGATAGCGAGTCAAAGGGAGGCAGATAGAAAGGTGAGTTTATGGTATATGGATCAACATTGGAGACAACATGACTAGTTAATTTTAGCTTGTTGATCAATTCCATAATTGGACTTCCCTGGAGCTTTAAGCCCTTCTGCTTCCATGTATGAACCATAACTCTGGCATCTAACGTAAATGAAGACAAAAGAAACTAGTTTCAAACTTCAAATAATACCACCCTAGCAAAGAACATTTTACGTTAGTAAGGATGGCGATGGAGCAGTACAAGATGGACATTGCAAAATCAATTTCCATATTGTTTTTAGTATACTCTGCCCACATCCATCCGGTTCTCTAGTGGATGTTGAAATTTCAATATCATTGCCATCAATATGAATGCCAGTTATATTCATAATCACCCTATATTTGTAATAGATTGATTAGAAATTCATTGAATGGTTCAGGTTTTGTCATCTTTACACGTTGCAGATGTATGAAAAACTTGGGATTGAATCTGACTAAAAAGAGCAAATAAAGGAACATATAAATATAATTAGGAGGAATTTACATACCACAACGAGTGAAGAGAATGGTGGCTAAAATGGAAATGCGAACGGCTGAATTGAGCAATTTTAGACAGTGCCACCTTGACTCCATGGCTTTTAAGAAAAGCCTGAGATTGTGGTAACCGAGATGAGCAACTCTTTGCGGGATGAGCTAGGCATATAAATATAGCAAACTAACAGGCCAATGGCATGTAGGTTAACAGGAGAAAGGAGCAAAAGAAGCTGGCCAGAAAGTGGAATAATCAACAAGGGAACTAAAGAATATTCAAAGCCAATGATTGATGTAGTGACATTCTAAGAAATGTGGTACTGCCAAGAATAAATGGAGAGAATTTCTTTAGCTCGTTAGAATATATGCTTGCTTGGAAGTGGAGGAAAATAGGGGGAAAATATTAGGTCATGCACTTTTTGTTTTGCTTGCTTTGTACTCAAAGTCAAAGTACACATAATCATTATTTTATAATTTTAATTATTATCATAATTAATATTTATGATTAAAATTTATCGTAATTAATTATAATAATATTTATTATATCTATAATTATAATAAATGTAATTTAATTAAAAATGCATCAGTAACTATAATTTAAATATTTAAATATAAACTGATATAGAATCCAAAAAAAACATGCTTCGAAAAGATTGTTGTAAAAAATGACTTCAATGTTTACTATTTGCGTTCTTGCAATTTCCAATTCATCCCTGTGAAGAATTATAGCTTATTAAGTTTTCTAGAGCTTCTCTAAAGTTGCACAGCTAATTCAAATAATTTCGTTTTGAAAAAGCTTTTGGCAAGCCATTGATGTTATAGCGATTTAATTTGGATTAGCACTCTAAGGGTTAATTTGGACGGGAGTGGGTTTGATTTTTGTGAAATTGAAAGTAATAATTGCAATAATATTAGTTATTGTAGTGGTGAGATTAGATATGATAGTAACAAGATTAAAATTAGTAATGGGATATATGTTTGAATTTAATTACAGCAACGATAATAAGATAAAAAAATGACTTTTGAAGACATTAAATAAAAATATATGTATACATAATATATAATTAAAATTAAATTTATTGTAAATAATAAAATATAAATTATACTTACAATTTTTATTAAATAATAAATTAAAATTATATTCATTCTAAATAATAAATTAAATTTATATTAAAAATAAATAATTAAAATTAAATTTATATTAAACAATAAATTATATTTATTTCAAATAAAATTATATTTATATTAAAAAGTAAATTACTAATAATAAAATAATTAGAAATATAAGTAATTTTGAAAAGCAAATAAGATATTAAAAAATAGAAGAGGGTAAAAAAACAAATTTCCTCCATCAGGGTCCGATGAACCCATTGGATCCTTACTCCTCCAATCGAATTGAAGGAACTAATGATGTTTTAATCTCCATTCGAGTTGCATCCAAATGCACTCTCGGTGCGGCGGATCCCATCGCGTTGGAGGTGTGATGGCATTCGAAAGGACTTTAAGGTTTTATTTGGATGGACAGTAAAATTAATTTTGATTAGATTAAATTAATATATAGGATGAAATTAAAATTAGTGGTGAAAGTTATGTTTGGATTTAATTATAATAGTAGTGGAAAAATAAATTATTATGATAAGAGAAAATAATCATTAAAGATATTATATTAAAAATATATATAATAAATAATTAAAAATTATTAAAATTATATTTATATTAAATAATAAAATATATACTAAAATTATATTTATGTTAAATAAAAATAATTAAAATTATTAAATTAAAAAATTATTTTAAAATTTAAATTATATTTATATAATTTATGTAATTATTTATTTTTAAATTAATTTATATTTATTATATAATAAAATAAATATTTATTAATTGATTATAAAATAAAATGTTTATTTATTTTATTAATTAAAATATTTTACATTTTTAACTAGAAATCATAAAAGACAAAAAATACCAAAGAAAAAGGGTAAAAAAAAAAAAAAGAAAAAAGAAAAAAGAGGGCTTAGACTTTAGAGGGTAAAATACCCTCTCACTGCAGCATGTTTTTTCACTGGAGCAAACTGCTCCAATGAAAATGAAAGGGGCCAACTCAATATCTCGTTGCGCTAGCAACCTTCCGAACTGTTTATGTGGCCCGATCAAAGTCGAAAATGGCCTCAATCGGGCCTTACCATTTCAAACGGAGCCTAAGTAAAAAGGATAGTCTACAATAGGAAAAATGACCAAGCAAATATCTTATGGTTAATCGTTAAAGGCGCCAGTCCCCTTTGCAATGCAATTTTGAAAACGCCACTCCAGACTAATCTTTCAAAATCTTTGGAACTCTAATTTCCGACTTCGGGATTGGCAGGTATAGACATCATTTCTTGTACGTTGGCCAAAAAATGTAATAACCTAACATTATTAATTTAAAGTTTAACTTAATTAATTTTATGAATACGAGTTATAGTTAAATATATTCATTGATAAAATAATAACTCAAAAAAATTTTTTTTATCTAAGCTTGATTCGATTTAATGATCTGTTTTATTGTTTAAATAATATTAAAATATAAAATTATTTTATTTTATAATTTATATATTTTTATAATTAAATTTTGATAAATACTAACGAGTGCATAGTGAAATTGGTTAAAGTGATATCAAAAGAAAGAAACATGTAATTAATCAATTAGTTTTTAAACATGCAATTAATCAATTAGTTTTTTTTTTTTTTTTTACTTCAGTAAAAATAACATATTAAAAGCAAAATTTTTTTTCAAATTAGTAATAAAATATTTCTTAATCAATGCTCGTTAAATAAACCTTTATATTTAAATAAAAAAGATTTTTTTATTACTATATAGTAATTTAAGTTGAAATAACCCAAATTACAAAAATTTGTATCTAAATTCTGACCCTGCCTGTACGGACAGGGTGGACAAACTGACTTATGGACAAATCTAGGCTTCGCTCATTCTCAAAGACAGCCTTTTTGTACCAAAAACGAAGAACCAGCTTAATTAGCTTGGAAATCAAGGCCACCAACGCCAGGTATGTTTGCACCTACAAATGAAAATCTCAGCCAAGTGTCGTAATGCATTCGAGATTTACTTGAATTCAGACTTGTAATTTATGGTCTCACTCAATTCACTAGGTCATTATCTACTCTTCGAAAGCAATGTGATCAGCTTTGTTATCACCCAAAAGAAAAAAAAAATAGTGGGTTTTTCTGCAACACCAATAAGCTGCCTCAAATTAGCAAAGTTCTGAGTTATACTTCGATGAATTTAGAAGTTGATGGTTGATTCCAACGTTTTCCCCAAATTTGAGGACAACGATTCAGGTGAACTCATTGGCCTATAAACATGTACCTTAAAAAAGATTCGATCACTTCATTCAGGTCAGGTTATCAAGCCTCAGTACCAGAAAACTGATCGATTTCCAACAGCTGAAGAACATTTTTTACTCATCCTTGGGTTATTAAATTAAGAAAGTTACACATTCTATAACCATTGGAGGATCTGATTATGGTGTTCCAAGTTAAAATTCAATTCTGTTTATCAATCAATCCGGATGAAGCATCAAAATCAATCCCAAACTTTGTTTAGCAGTGAAACGAAAACGCAATTAAGCACTACCAACTTATCAAGAACAAAAGTAAACAACTTAGCAACGCTTTCATAATACCAATACGACAGGGGATTTGCAAGAAACTTCTCAAATATAACATCGTCAAAAACAGGATAACTGAAATAATACCACTGTTTTTCTAAAGCTGTTCAGACTCAACTGACAATATGAAATAAAAAAAAAAAGTTTTTAACAAGTCAAATAACAAAACACAGCCCTCAAAAGAGCAACCTTACTTCTTGTCTTCTTTCTCGGCTTCAGCAGCCTTCTTCAACCTGGCACCAATATGGCGCTCATTCATCCGTTCAACACGGAGCTTGTTATATGCCTTGAATGACTTCATCTCCTCTGTGACCTTCACAAGCTCAACGGAAGGCTTCTCACGAGAAATAGGTAAGAATGGTCCCTGGACCTGGGTTGCAGTTGCAAGCTCCTCAGGAGTAGAATCACCGGCCTACAGGAACACAGTAAATAATATATATATAAAAAAAAAAAAACACAAACCAAGAACAACGATTTAATGCCTTAATGACTGCAAATAGGCCCTATAAAATTACCTTAAACTTGCGAGCGCGTCTTGGGAAGACAACAAGTTTGGCCTTGTAGGTCTTAAGCCTCTGAACATTGGCCTGAAGCCCTTCAAGAGATCTGTTTTTACGGCGATGATCAACAGCAATACCGATGGTTGGTGCAAGTTTCTTTGAAATACCAGCAGCCTGGTCAGAGAATTAGGTGAGTGCAGCATTCAGTACAAGAACATACAAACTAAATCGCGATGGGAATTCCACATTATCTAACATATCTTCTATACAATCTATCTACACACCTATTAATGCACCAATTCGATCCATCTTTCTTTTTCTCATTCAATTTTAAACTTGATTGTCGATAAGGGTATTAACAATATTTAAACTTGGTCACTTAATCACAGGCAGAGTACTAAAATATTTCTTCAATCACTTGTAAATCACTGCTTCCAGTTAAAAACGAAAACTATCAGAATTCTAATTCACAAATCTATACAATAACAAAAATATAAAAACCTAAACCTAAATAGGTTGCTACGGCTACAGGTAAAAACAACACTTAAAAGATCAAAGACTATTAAACATAATCCAACCGTCATATAAAGAAACTGAGAAATTAGAACAACATACCTTAAGCTCTTCAAGGGTGAAACCCTTCCCAGCTCTCAACTTCATGTTGTACTTCAAAGTCTGGCCATGGACAATCGGGCGAAGAGGTCCAGCAGTTGGCCTCGGAAAGATCCTCACGGCCTTCTTTTGCCTTGCTGCAAATCCCAAAACACCCATCATTAAACATCAATTTTTAGCCACTCAAATAACATCATCTTCATCATCCTTTCACAAAAATCAAAAGAAAACCCAAAGTAAAAAAAAAAACCCACCAATCCTTCTTCTAGCCTTTCGTGCTGGCTGATTGAACCATGTTTTCACATAGTTCTGCCAGTGCTTCTTAAAGTGGCCATTTGGCACAACATTGTTATGCTTCACCATGACTTCAACTGTAAGTTCAATATAAAAAGAAATCAAAATTTCAGATGATTTAATACAATCTGAAATGAAAAATCCGAAGTAGACATGAAAGAAAAGAAGCTCTGAAGCTAAGTACCTTCGGCTGAGAGAAAGAGGTGAAGACGGACGGAAACAAAAGAAATCCCTAGCCTACTCGCGTTAGGGTTTTTATCAATATTTATATTAGGCTAAAATAATAAAAATCCTTTTATCAAAACAAATCCCTATATTTTTATTGCATACAAATATAACTTAAGCTTTAATTAATTTGTACTCTAACCAGTCTCCAATATTTTTTATAAAATAAGTTTCTAATATTTAATTTATAATTAAATAAAACCTTAAAATAAAAAGACTTAAATAAAAAAATAGATTTTAATTATATTATTTTTTTATTTAAGTACATTATGAATTTTTATTTTTAATTTGATATCTAAACTTTATCTGTCAACTAATTAGTACTTCAATCCTAATATCATTAAAAAAATAAAATTTTAACTTTTTTTAATTAATAATATTATATCACGTGTCATAATATAATTAGTTGTCATCGTCTCACGTGATCATTACTTAACAGCATTAGACGTGAAATATCAAATTATTTAAAGAACTATAATATGAATATCAAACTAAAAGCAAAAAATTCATAAAGTATTTAAGTAAAAAGGATATCATAGTTCAGGAGTCATTTTTTTTTTAAATTAAGCTTAATGAAAAATTTATTTGAATATAAATTAAAATACAAAAATTTATTTTAGTCCAATAAAATAAAAGTATAAGTACTTGTTTAAGACAAATGAAAGAGTTGAAGGGTCTTTTGGTATTTTAACCATTTGTATACTGCTTTTGTGTTTTGTCAGACGGTCGTTAATTAAACCTTGCAATCTTGACGGTGTATATAGTTTTAGCATGTTCATCGAGACTAAATGACCCCTTTGACAAAATTGTCAATAAGATGCTTTTATTTTTAAAATATTAATTTAAATATTTAAATTATTTTTATTAAAATGATATTTAAAATTAACTTAGTTAAAGTTTTTAATTTTTTTTATAATAATTAAAACATGAAACTTGTCATATTAATTTATTAATTAAAAAAATTAAATTTTTAAAAAATAAATTTATTGAACAATTTTATAAAAAACTATTTATTAAAAATTATTGTTGTTAAATTGGCCAAGAAAAAGAAACAGTAAAAAAGTCATCCCAACTCACCATAAGATTCCTCAAGGGACGTCAAGCATCCGAACTGGTATTGGCATAGTTTTCAAGCACGTATTAGCCACATCTAAATACAATGAATTCCTTCCCCCACTTTCCCAATGAACTGCCCCATTAAAAAAAAAAAAAACCCACTATTTAACCATGTATTCTCATCTGTAGCAAATTTCAGTATCTTTACACTCCAAGAATCGATCTTTGATGAGTATATGTCAATATGAAATCTAGGAGCTACCCAAATCAGTCCCCTGATCGAAAAGATCTTATAATCAACCGATTTAAGAGGGTCAAATGCTAAATTAACAGCATAAACAAAGCCTTCAACCTGAGGAAAGATATCATCTTGAGTTTCTTAGTAGTTGGATAACAAATAAAGTACTTCAAGCAAAGAAATTCATGACAAGAACGACAAAGAAGCAACCCGTGGTAAGATTGCATGATTTTGACATCTGGACGAAGAAAAGGACACTGGAAAACCGGTTCCTTAAAGGGATGATGTGGAATCCACCAGGGGGTTGTGGGAGTTGTGGGAAATTCCACAGTGGCAAAAAAAAAGGCAGCAGCCGTGAGGGAGGCGTTGTCACGGTGGCGATGAGCGTGGGACAGGCAGAACCGGGAGCTGGAAATGAGAGAGAGCCATTGTTTCAAAACCGATTTGAATTTCAGGAGTGGTTCGGCAGGTACGCTGAGGAGGGCCTCGGTTAGGAGGTCTTAAATTGCTGGCTATGGCATTGTGTCCGTGTGCTTGTTTTTTTAAAAAAAAAAACTTTGTTCAATGGCTGAAAAGCCTATTGCTCTGACGAAATAAAAAGCTATTCCTTAAAAATTATTGCTAAATTATAAAATTATAAAATAAATATATTTTTAAAATTTAATAAATGAATATGAAACATATTATGTTTTAATTGACTATAAGAAAATAAATTTAAAAACTCTAATAAAGTTAACTTCAAATATTATTTTAATAGACAACGAAATAATTTAAATACTTAAATCAATATTTTAAAAGTAAAAGTATCATATTAATAATTTTGATAAAATTCAAATACCATTTATAACATTAACTTTTCGTTTTGAACTGTGTTTACTTTCGTAATGGTTGTTAAAGAAAAAATATACAAATAATAGTAATTAAAGTAAATTATACAATTTTTTAATATCTAGTATACAAGTTACATAATTTTTCAAATATAATTAAAACTATGCATTTTACTGTTTATAAATTCTTTTTTTTTTTCTAAACTTTAAAGCCAACAATAACAAAAGTAGTAATAACTAAAGAGAATTTTGATTGTAATAAAAATAACTATTAAAAAAGTAAATATGTAATGGACAAAACTAAAGCAAGGTTTTTTAAAAGCTAAATATTACATCATGTTTGGTTAACATGTATAATTATTTCATTATGAAATCATCCAATATTCTATAGTAACATGATCATTTGGTTCATGAAATATCTGATTTCGATCTTATTCTCTACACTCGCGAAATAGTCATTTCTTACCTTCCTACTGAATGATTATTTCAACCTTGGACGTTATAAAAAATTACTTTAGAAGTTTCGAATCTTTTTTATTAAAAATTTGAATTTCATAGTATTCTATTCCACTAAACCAAACTATTACTATAGTTAATTTTGTTCCATTCCACTTTTATTTCATTTCTATAGAATAATTATTTCATTATGATTCTATTTCATTCCAATGAACTAAACATACTATTAATTTAACTTTGAACTACAAACTACTATAGGAGTTGATATAACGTTAACGTTAGTGTTTATTTGATATGAAAAATATATATTTAGTTATAACGAATTAATTATTTATTTTATCATATAATGTATTTTAACATAATCATACTATATACTACTGTTTGAATCTTCACATTGCTTTAGTTTTATTACACACTTAAACATTTTTTTTAAGTAAAGTATAAATATAAAAGATAGAACACAATGCAATATGAATATATAAATTTGATTTATTATATGTATTATATGAAAATTTTAAGATGATATTAAAATATAATTAATTTAAATTATATTTATATTCATTATTTATTTCATATTAAGAAATAAAAATTAATAAAATATAAACCTAACAATTTACCTAATAACTTGTAACTTCAATGAACATACTTTTTTTAGTATTTAATCATTACAATATATTTTCCTTTTTGTTTAATACTCAAAGTTTTTTTTTTTTTTTTAAAATTACTTATACTAATTCGTTTCATATTATTATTTAATATTTTAATTTTTACCGATAATATATCAATATAATAATTTTTATTCAATATTATAAAAACCAAAAATTAATACAAACTTATTTTTTAAAAAATAATAATGAATAAGTTATTATACGACAAGTGACACAATATTGAGAGTTATTTGAATAGTGTCACATACGAACAATAATATGACATAAAAAAATAATTAAAATAAGACACAGCACAAAAAAATAGCATGATTGTAACATAAATATATGAACGTATTGAAATTTATATAAAACGAACGTAACAAAAAAATGAGAGTTATTTGAATAATGCTAATTACATCTGACAATTTTGGACACGACACAGAAATGACTAAAACTCAAATACAAAACAAAATAATAGCACTAACATGAACAAATACACAAATATATCAAAATTTATAAAAATTAAGAAAAATAACTTTATAAGATACAGATAATTGTAAATATAGGTTTTCATTATAATTACTTTACAACATAATTTTAATAGGGTTTAGTATAAGTGAACGTCTAATAAATAATGAATTTTAAAAAATTTATACATTTGTATTATAATTAATTATCATTTAATTATTATTGAAGAGAAAAAAAGTTAATTCATATTCGTAAAATGCAGATAAAATATATATTGTAATTACTTTTTTATGGGTTATATTATACATTAAATTAAAATACTTAACTGAATATTTTTATATTTTATGTTATATTAATTAAAAATTATATATTAAATATTGTTAAAAATAAAACTCATGAAAAATGTGAGATTGCACATATTTTATAAAATAAGAAGAAAATCATCCCTATTACTTGCCACGTGTGTGGCAAGCAATTATAATTTTTATAATTATCTAATGTTGAATTTTTTATGTTATGATTATATTTAAGGTGTTTTATAAATTTTTATACATCATTAATATAATATGAAAAAAAAAATTAAAATATAGTATAATATAAAAAATAATATTAACACGACATGAATAAACAAATAACTTGTCAAAATCTACGTAAAATGAATTATTAACTTCTTATGAACATGACAATACGTGATAAAAAATTAAAAATTATTTGAATATATAATTTCAATTAGACTTTATAATTTTAAACAAAACATAATTATACAACTCAAATATAAGATGAAAATATAATTAAAAAATGACATAACAAAAGAAAACAAAACTTGAATAAACGAAGATATCAAAATCTAAATAAAATAAATTATTAATATTTTAAAATTTATATAAATATATAACAAAAATAATAAGAATACAACTTGAATACACTAAATAAAAATAAAAAATAAAAAAATAGATTATTAATTACAACATTACCCCACTAGGAAATTTAATAATTAATACAATACATTTAATAAATATATACTTTATTTATATTTAAAAATTTGATATTTTTAATAATTTTTATTATATGTATTTTTTATAATTAATAATAAAAATGCAAAAATTAATGTAAAATTTGTAGCCACGCAGAAGAAAGTAAAAGGCAGAGTGAGGAAAGAGTTAAAACAGAGAGGTGAAGCTTCAGTTTGTGATTTTCGGAAGGAAATTGAGCCCCACAAATCCCACTTGTTGAATATAGACATGTTCAAGTTCGGTCGGATTTAGCGTAGAATTTGTGATTAATTTTGATTTAGTTAAATTTAAATCATTATTTAATTAATAATTTTTTATTAAAATTAATTATAAAATATATAAAATTTTTTTAAATATTTTTAAATAAGAATTTGAGCTTACCAATAAAATCAGACTAAAGTTAAGTCCGAATACAGAAATTTTAAAAGAATTCGAACAGTATCTTGACCTAACCATGTTCTTCGAGTAGTGTTCAATCAATTTGAAATAATCCAAATAACAAAGCACCCGGAGGCCAGGGACCACCTCCAATTATTAATGGGTTGTTTGGTATAATTTTTTTTGTTTTTTATTTTCAATGATTTCATGTTTATTTTATTTAAATACATATTAAATAACAATATTATTAAAATTAAAAATTATTTAACAGATTCATGGAGCAAAGCTAAACACCAAAAAGCCAGTTTTCCTGAACCAAGCAGCATTTATATTGAGATTTGAGAAGTGGTAATATCTTGATAATATTAGATTGATTAAATAAAAATGATACGAATATATAAAATTAAAACATATAATGTGACATGATTATATATAAAAAATTATATAATAATTTATTAATGTATATATATATATATATATATATATATATGTAACTTACTTCTATAAATTGTGCAATCGGGCCGTTCGTCCGAAGAAAATCGAGCGAAGTTTGTGAACATCTCGATATCCCTAGTAAAGGCCTTATCCAACAACTCATCAGGATTATCGGACGACCGTCGAAAAGATTCTTCCCCCGCCCCCCCCACTCCGCTGTGCAATCGGGCTGTTCGTCCGATGACGGCAGAGGAGGCAGAGCCTGGAAGGAAGCGATGCCCCAGAATTCTTTGACGCCACGTGGAGTGTTGGAATCTGATGATCCTTGGGAATGGGAGGAAGACGCTTGGTTGAAGCTTGGATCGGATTGGGGTTGCAGATTCTGGGCGGCATTGGCGTGGTCGTCGTCTTCGTCGAGTTCGAACGAATTAGCCATGAATCTAGCTAACCACGACATTTTTTTTTTCCTTTTTTGTTCTTAAACCAGCTCTCTGTGATAGGTTTCAAAAATGTGGGAAACTGGTCCGGAATTTTTGGTTTTATTGGAAATCGATCAGCTTTGGGTAACGGGTTAAGGATTGAAGAATGATTTAGGAAGGATTTGAGAAGGATTTTCAACTTCAGAACGATTTGACACGGAAGAGAAAATGGATATCGCTGTTTTAAAGCCTTATATATGTTTTTTTTTTTTAAATTATAAAAATCATTTTGTTATTATTGTGGAAGTGAAATAAAAATTTTTTAAAATTAAATTTTCAACCTAAACCAATAAGAAATTTTTAACAAGCCACGTGGAAAACGGTAAAAAAAATGCAAACAATCAACCACCTCGTCCGCAAAATAAACGGCAATATTAATATAATAATATTTTAATATAATTTAAATAATAAAATAATTTTTTTTAAATCTAATAAATTAAATAAAATTTTACTATTTAAACTTAGTTGATCCGTGGATCGCCCTAAACAAAGAACAAAAGGTTGGCCAATAATCTTGGCCATTTCGGTTGATTAAATAAGTTACGAAAAACTTTACCTCATATATCATATTCTATACTATTTACATTAGCTCTTCGATTTAACTACCTAAGTTCTGC
This sequence comes from Adansonia grandidieri, assembly GCA_038382065.1. Lineage (NCBI taxonomy): Eukaryota > Viridiplantae > Streptophyta > Magnoliopsida > Malvales > Malvaceae > Adansonia > Adansonia grandidieri. The sequence continues at coordinate 19,285 of JBBYHK010115222.1, read as the reverse complement.
ATATAATTTAATTATTAAATCATTGTCTCGAATGTTTCAATTAGTAACTTTCTTTTCCTCCCTCAAAAAGGGTCATGATATTATAATTTTCAATAATAATTTATATTAGTATATATAATACAAAATAGTAAATAAGAATGGGGATAAATCTTTATTGATATTTACAATATAAAATACGTATATTATAAAAAAATATTTATTTTTAAACGGTATATATTAAGTTCTATCTAAATTTTCAAGCCAAGGCTTAGGCACATTGCGCACACATCCTTCGTCTGCCTTTACCGGCTGGCTCGCTCCCTGAGACAAGCTTCGCTCAGCCTACTTGCACTATCTAAGGCATTTTTCTTACTTTTTTAAGCTTTGCCTTTTTCTATCAAGTTTTGGCCGAAACTATCATCGTATCTTCTCAACAGCTACTTCTCCAATCTTTGAATTCTTGATAGAATAAACTTAATTCTTTTTTCTCTTTTTTTTTTTTTTTACTGTTTTCGTGTTTCTCTACATAAAAAGCAAGGCAATCAGGGTTTTTTTGGGAAAACTTTCCCAACAGCTTCTCTATTTTCAATCCAGTCTTTCGAACCCCTTCGCTCGTGATCTGGGCAACCAATATTTTTGATTGTCTGATGCTGTTTTTTTTTTCTCTTTCCTTTGCGGAAATAGATTATGTGCTGCAAATTAGTTTGGGCAATTACGAGGGAACTGTTTAACGCCGGTCACTTAACAGGATGAGCATCGAGCCGTTTAACAGGCATGTGTTTTTTTTTTTTTTTTAACTTCAAAACGGCGCAATAGATGAGAGAAGGAAACATGGTTGGTCATCTCATTTGCCTTTTATAATTATTTATTTGTTTATTATTGAAATTGAAATGGGAAAAATAGGTTGGTGAAGCTTGCAGCTCGAGCGTTTTATGATAATGTGACAACAAAAGGAGATAATCAGCCAAAGGTGGGTCGGGGTGATAATAAAGGGGTTGCTGTTATAGTGCTTGATGCTCTTACAAGGTAACTGTTTCCTTTATTTATCTAGCAGAAACAACTAAAAATGGTTTTCTTTTTAATATAAAGGGAAGGGAAAGGGGAAAAGATGGTTTTGCTTGTAAGAGAAATGGGGCTGGTAGCATTGAAGTTCTCTTTCTAAGTGAAATTAAGGCATGTTAAATTGAAAAGAAAAATGCTTTGGTGGATTTTTATGATTTAAAATAGAATTGTAGAAGAGAATTTTTGTTAAAGTTGTGATCTTGTCTGGAAAGAAAGCACATTTAGAAGCATTGGAAATCGACACTCGTGGACTTTGAAATGTGAGGCATTGGAATATATTTTATAACGGGTGGGTATAACATGTTGAAACTGAAGTTTTAGTATAGGCTGCGTATTTTGGCAAATGCTTTTTCAGTTCAACTAGAAGTCTTGCCATAGGCAGTTAGTATTAAGATATCTTTAGTTATCTCATGATGTTAAATATATTTATATTCAAGAGTAATTTCCTGTTGCAAGCGATAATTATGCCTGCTTGTTTGAGCAGCCAGTTTAGGCTTACAATTTGCTAGTCACTTTGTTATTTTAGCAAGTTATGCTTTCATTTCTAGGAGACAATGGGTTCGGGAAGAAGATTTGGCAAAGGAGTTGAAACTACATTCAAAGCAACTCCGGCGGATTCTACGGTTATTTGAGGAAGAAAAATTAGTCACTCGTGATCACAGGAAAGAGGTTAGAGTCTGCTATATATTGTCCTTCAGTTTTCTCTTCCCCTGTATTGATGTTCCTTAGTTGTCAGTCTGCTTAGTTGTCTTGGTAAGTTTCCCTTTTTGTATTTTATTCTGAATTTTCACTGTCTTGTTTCCTATTAATTTTCAAACATAAACTGTGCATATCAAATGCATGAAGCTCACTTTCTTTTCCCTTGTTTTCTTGTTTAATTTGTACCTTATTTTTGCATAGAGGCATAGTGGTGGTGTTATTGGCCAAAATGTCTTGTTTCCGTTTATTTTTTATATGTTGGTAATAAGTTCTTGGTTGTATTGAGCCCTTTTATTTTTGTCTGCATAATAATGTTTGCTTTGTTCACAGACGGCTAAAGGAGCAAAGATATATAATGCAGCAATTGCTGTGACAGCCGATAGTCACCCAGGTGGGAAAGAGGGAGAAGAGAAGATTAAATTGCACACTCACTCCTACTGTTGTCTGGATTATGCACAGGTTGCTTTTTTTATTTATTTTTGCTCTTTGCTTTTTCCTATTCTGATCTGCATTGATTGATTTGTCAATAATGGATTAGATAGAGAAGGCGTAAGACCTCTTTTTCCTTTTATCCATTTCATCTTGTGCAAGGCATATTCTGGCTTCCGAGTTTGTGAAAATCTCTGAAGCAATGTGTTTTGTAGATATATGATGTTGTTAGGTATAGACTGCATCGTATGAAGAAAAAACTAAAGGATGAACTTGAGGACAAGAATACTGTTCAGGAGTATGTTTGCCCTGGCTGCGGGAAAAGGTTTCTGTCACTACCTCTCTCTTTCCTCCTCCTTTTCTTCTCTTCTGTCTCTCATTGGGTCATTTGAAATGCATGCATGTCTATTGAATTTGTAATCGTGAAAAATTGAAGGTGTTATGATATAATGTTTTCAGATACAATGCTTTGGATGCGTTGCGATTGGTTTCTTTTGAGGATGAATTTTTTCACTGTGAAAGATGTAATGGAGAATTGGTGGCAGAGAGTGACAAGTTAGCAGCACAAGATGTAGGAGATGGAGATGACAATGCAAGACGACGACGACGTGAAAAATTGAAGGACATGCTTCACAAAATGGAGGTATTTTTTCTAAAGTTCCTATTTATTACCGTATATTGCATATTCATATGTACTTGATCTATTACGTGAATCTATTGAAATAAGAAAGTTAATCCCTATGAGCAAGTTAACAAAATTTGTAGTATGTTCACAGTGTTTTTAAATACATTTTGTTCCTTGAAAAAAGATGTATTTCACATAAGGTTCCGTTTTAGTTGCAATAATTGCTTTGGATGTCGTTGGACTTGATTAAAGGTTGAAAATATCAACTCTTCATTTGTACCACATCAAATGATATTTCTTTGTACCTTCTGTTTTTCAAATACTCCCATAACTTCAGATTAACATAGCTCTTTGCTCCTTTGAATCTTATTTCTTCCATTCAACAAGTTGACTCTCCAATCTTTGATTAATAGTGTCTTGAAACATATTAGCTGTGGAAAGGAATATCTTGAAGGAGACTCAGGGCCCCTAACCTGTACATTATAACCAGATTTACCGTCAACATCTTTGTACTGATAGAAGCTCAGGTTTGAGGATTTACTTTGAACCTGAAGACAATTTCAAAACGGAAAAGACACCAGATGAAGTCCTATTGAAAACAATTGGATTAAGGGAAAAAAGCTACTGCAAAGACTATTGAAGAAATTAGGTTGCTAGTCTGCTAGGAGAGATCATCGCGTAACCTGAAAAGCCACCATGAGAGTTGGTAGAACTGGGGAGTAGTCATTCAAGGCTTAAAGAATTTGCAGATGTGATTTTCTTCTGGTTTTGTTTGAAAGACGGTTTGAGTACTGCTAGCTATGCATTTTAAACCTAAAGATAAAATAATGGAAGCAATTAACAAAAATAAAAAGATAACAAAAGTTTATTCAAGACAAATACAGTGAATTTATATGCCTTTAAGCCTGGCCACCAGGTTAGTCATTCTAATGCCAGTTTATTAGGTAAGCCTGGTTCGTTACAGGTATATACAGTTAGCTTAAATCCGGGCTTAAATACAGTAACCAGAATAACAGTAAATGCTCTCAACAAACATCAAACCATAAACAGTTAAAACAAATTAACTATCCTTATATCTACTAAGCTCTAAAAGAAATTAAAAGGTATAATTTAAATAATATTAGTTCTACAGATTAACCTCCAAAAGTATTCTTTAAATTCACTCTTTTCTTTTCGAATAAACAATTTTCTTGAAGACTCCGACCTAATCATTTAGTCACAAATTAAATACAAAGGGCTAAGAGGCTTCCCCTCTAATGATGGAAACTATGGAAAACAGTTTTCGATTTGGGTATGCAGTCAGCTAAATCCATTTGCTCTCCCCAGCTCTAATCACTAATGCTCGATTAATAAATAACAATTGTTTAATCCTTTTGGTACCAAAGCCCAGCGGTTCTATTATTCAGGAAGCACCATGAGACATGATCTTGGGTCTTCTCTATGTTATGTAGCTGCTATCTAACCTGAATTTAAACATTGATGGCTCTTGAGAAAAGCAGTTTGAAGATAATTTTGACTGGATTCGATGTCATAATGTCATTCCCTAAGCCCGGTTTACACATCTAATATCTCCTTTTGTTTATTTATTTTTGTCAATCTTGATCTTTTGATCGAAGACCAAGGGACGTATAAGCTCCTCTGAAATTTGCTCATCTCAAAGAATCAAAAGAAATACAATCCTAACATTGATATTCTCTACATTCTGGAGAGTTGGGGAAATTGATTGCAAAATTTTCCTGTCAGATTGTTCATCATCCATAATCCTTTCAAACTCCATTCCATTTAACCTATTTCCTTATTTATTTGTTTTCGGTATTTGTGTATAGAAATACACAAAGCCTATAATTTTGACTTCATTCTTTCCATTGTGTGTATTTTGTATGCCATTTTTAAAGAGTTGATGCAATAAAATGACTGCAGGTACAGCTTAAACCGTTAATGGAACAACTCAACAGAGTAAAAGATATGCCTATTCCAGAAATTGGAAGTCTCCAAGCATGGGAAGCTCGAGCAATTGCTGCTGGGCGTGCTGGAAATGGTGATTCTGGTTCTAATGATCCTTCCAAGAATTCTCAGGGTTATGGTGGGACACCTATGCCATTTCTTGGGGAGACAAAGGTAAGATTTACTTCAACTGTATTTGTCTTTGTTGTCTACTATGAGGTGCAACTGCTAAAAATTTACTAGTAATTATGTAATAATGATGCTAACTTTGGCATATTACTTCTGCATAAATTCTTGTATTTAATCTTCTAGATTTTTTTTTTTTGAATGGGTATTTGCGGTCATGTATTCACAATTTTTGGAGGTTCAAATTTGCTCAAAACCTTAAATTGAGCATTCATGTCATGCAACATGCTAACTTAACTAAATGCATCTAGTGCTGTGAAAGCTAGTAAGCCCTTGCTTCTCATTTAACCAACCATTTTGGTTGAAACAGATTTCCGTTGAGACCATCGGTATTCCAAACAGTCAGTTTTATAAGCTCTGCTGGAGTTATTACTGTCAGGAATCAGTCTTCTTCTTCAACCAAACTATTAGTGTGTTTTCAATGCTCGATATATTTTTTATGAAGTGTGAATTTTCTATTCTTGTTAATTTTACTCGAGATTTTCCTCTACAATGTTGGGCATGCCATTCTTAATTTTAAATATTGGATATTTTACCATCAACTTGGATTGTTTTTAAACCTTCTTGGGCCTGCTTGACAGGTTGAAGTTGCCTTTACTGGTCTTGGTGGCAAGGAAGAAGATGTCAAATCTGAAAGTGCGAGCACATCCTTGAAAGTTTTGCCACCTTGGATGATAAAGCAAGGAATGAACCTTACAAAAGAACAACGTGGGGAGGTCAAACAGGAGTCAAAGACAGATGGCACTTCAACACAACCAGATTTTTTGGATGACAAAAAGTCGAGTGTTGAAAATGATGATAAGAAGAATATACAGGTAGGTATAATGAGGTGGATTATTATCGTCCCTTTTGTCTATGCAATCTAGTTCTTTCATTCATTTTTCTTTTGTTTTTCCCTGTCTAAAAGTTCTTAATTTACTAGAATTTGACATGGTTTTTTTTTCCTTTCCTGTTATATTGAAGGACGAGTATCTTAAAGCTTATTATGCTGCTTTGTATAAAAAACAACAAGAACTAGAAGCTGCTAAGAAACAAGAAGAATTGTCAGACATTCCTCTAGCAACCGGCCTTTCTGACTCTTCTGAGCGTCAAGTTGGCATGAAAGCTAAACGGAAAGACGATGAGGGTGATGATGATATTAATTGGGAAGAAGCCCCTGTTGCAGGTAAGTTCCGTTTTTATTTTGTATTCAGAATATACCTTTTTCTTTCTTTGATGACTATGAAAACAGTTAAATTTTTAAATTACTTAAAAATTGTCATCATGCTTTGTTGTTCATTTAACTAACCATTTAAAAGAATATTTAATGTGTAAAAATGCCATTTTGGAAGTTTTATGAGTAAGCCATCAATATGATTTGATTCCTTTCTCCAGTGTTTCATTGTAATCCGTACACCTATTTTTGTATTGGAAAATTACCCCATTCACTAGCAGTGGAGTTTTCACAGGAGAGGTTAGCAAGTTGAGCTTGACACATCCCTTAGGATATTACTTTTTTTTAAAAAAAAAACCCAATATAATTAAAAGTACAAATGTTATTTTGTTAACCTCGCTTGTGGAGTTAGAAAAACCCTATGTTAGTATATGAAAAATGAACTCTTCATGTTTAATATGCGAATTGAGTATCATATGTAAAGAGTGGAAATATAATATTTTTTGAACTTCAATACTTTTAGTTGTCTAACATTTTTAATTAAATTCAGTTCTTTAGTTTAAACAATATACCAATTTTTTTACCCTAAATTAAGCAGTAACAATCTTCACATAATATTAACGTAGTATTACTAGATAATAAAAATAAATACCACTTCCTTTGTCTCGAATTGCATGTGCACCTTTGTGTTTGAACTATCTCAAAGTATACCACTTTTCCCAAAATGGAAAGCATTTTTCAAATGTTGCCTTTTATTGAAATACAACTTTAGGTCGGGCATCTAGCTTCTGTGACACGTGAATTGTAAAAGTTGTAAAAGCAAGGAACAAATACCAAAAAGTGGACATTCAATTTGAGATTTAGGTAGTAGTACTTATTTTTTGGGTGCATATTCTCAGTTTTATTCAAATGGCATCATAATTCAATTGTACTGCTGTTGCTACTTGCTAATAATCATATCAAAATAGAGGATTTTAATTGTGGGGAATATCTGTAAGATGTCGAATATAGAATCACCGGATTGTATGCATGCATAGCATCATTATTTTTGTAATTTTCCGAAAATTTTGCTTTCTTTTGGCCACAAAATTTTCATATCTTGTGCTATTTAAGGTGTGCTGAATTAAATTGGATGGTTACTTTCATAATTCACCACCTATTTTGGTTTTATCCGTATACAGTTATTGTATATACATAGATACAGGCATATTATGTTATAATTTACAATACGATTTTTGTAGTATACCTACTGGTAGGGGGGATGGGCCAGGGAATTTGTCACCCTCTGCCCTGTCGCAACATCTAACTTGTCTCCATGTGCATGTTATACGAGTCTTGTTTCCATTCAAAGCGTGTCAAGCAATAATAAAAATAACTTACAATAATTCAAATTAATTTCCTATTAACTTTTCAATACCATTTACATAAGCTAGTTGATATAATTTCAATCCTCATGCCCCATGCATCTTAAGTTAATTCTGATTATGATGTCGGTGTATTTCCCAGTAAATCTCTTCATTTAATTTCAGGCAATACAACTGAGAGTTACAAGGTCAGTGACTTGAATGTTGAAGCGGAAGCATCCGGAGATGATGAGGATGATGTAGATTGGGAGGAAGGCTGAGAGAATGCATAGACATACATATATATATATATATTTATATTCTGAATGATTCAGCTTACCTTGATTTGCATGGCATTAGCAACGGTAACAGGTAGTGTAAATGTCTCCTCTCTATTTTCATATCTTCATCTTCATGTGCTCTTTCAAGATCCGAAGCCCTTGCATCTGTTCCTTGGTATTGATTTCATCTGTCATTCCTCGACTTTGTGCCAACAGTTGCTGCGGGAAGTAAAAGTTCGATTTTGGTGGTCTTGAAAATGGATTTTCACGAACGTACATTGTACTAAAAACTGTAGAAAAAGGAATGGAGTATAGCAAAGACATTTTATCATAATTTCATGTCTGTTTCAGTTAAAACGTTGTAGTTTGTGTTCTGACCTAGGAACTCAAAAGTGTTTATTTGAACTGTGTATCTATGTCGGAAAACACAGTGGTAAGAAGACAATTATCTTCATTGCCATCTCGTTTGATATGTTGTGAAATATAAAGATCTTGAAGTATCTGGATATTGGAAGCTAGAGGCTAGTGAGCTATTGCTCCAAGTCTAAGGCTTGAATATTGGCTCTGGAATGGACATTCATAGCTATAAATACTTTATACCGTAGATGAGGGTTTTTATTTAATTTTAGCAAAGAGAAAGATTGTTATTAATCAACACAATGAATGCATGAATGTCAAGCTTAGTTAGTTGGTTTGTACGGTTATTGTTAAAAGGTGACATCTAAGAGGTTTATAACCCGTTCTTTTATCTTTCATGTTGCGGGTTGCGAAGATCTACCATCCATTACAGCTTTTCTGCTCTTTCTAACCATCTCCTTGACCTTCATCCTGATCTGGCTATCACCATCGATGACACATCTGACTGCTCTTTCAGTCTTATCAGAAGCTCACCATTTGCCCATCCTGTAATCCAATTTTAACTCCAATGGCAATGCTAATCCCAAATCTTTCAACATCGGAAATGCATTGAGTAGCCGGTCGGAAGATAGATTGGCTAGCCATTTTGCATTTACAAGATAAGAGTTCCACCTGTCTACAATGTGATAAAAACTCTCCCCTGTTTCGTGGTCCAGGACATCCACTTGGTCGCCCACAAATCAACCCCTTTTTTCTTCTTTGTTCTGTCCAAGAACCCATCTGTAAAAATTTCCTCCTAATTGGTGTGTACTCAATTGGTGCCTCGAATTTCCCCTTAGCTGGTGCCTTCAGCTTTCGCGTACTGACCAGGGGAACTTGACCTAGCAACGCTCAAGCCCAACTACAATTTCCTTAAGTTGGGGTTCATGGAAACTCCCCAAGCTTCAAAAGCACAAGAAAAATGGAGGCTGATGATGAAGCCATTTCATTTCATGATCTCTTCTTTGTTTTGAGCTTTGTCAACTATGTAAAATTAGCTCTTCAAATGTATTTGATTTGATAAGAATACCGTCAATCTCCTTGAAAATTGAATCTTCTTGCATGGCTATTTGAATCATGGCAGTACAAAAGAAAGTCCAATACCAAGCCAACAACTGGAGCTGAATTGGAGGTCGAATCCGGCAAAGCATGATCTGATTATTATATCACTCTCACATGGGTTTTATTGGTGGCTCTCTCTAAAATCAGTCAAGATTTTTAAGTAAAATATTAAAAAAATTTTAAATTATTTCTTATTTTTAATATTTTGAGTTTTATTATACTTAAATAAATCTTTATTTTTTAATTGTATTTTCAAATAAGTCTTTATTTCAACTATAAGATTGATTTATGTTAAAATTTATTTAAATTATAATTTAAAATGTTAAGAATTTATTTTGTACAAATTAAAATTCAAAAACTTACTTAAATGTAAATTGAAGATTAAATATTTACTTAGGTATAATAAAAATATAAAAATTTATCTAAATAAAATAATAAAATTCAAGATTTTCTTATTATTTTAGCCTAATTTTCTAATATCTGTTTTATAATTATATTACTCTTAACTACTCTTTCCTTCTTACAACATTGATAACACTTTCTTTTTTTTTTTGATAAATTGGGAGATGGGAAAGGGATGCTTGAGTTTCAACCCAAGCTTACATATCAACTTTAACACTCTTCTAGTCACTAAGTTAAGAAGTTGTTGGCACATTGATAATACTTTTAACTCTACGTCAACATAATATCGGTTTATAATTGTATTTTTCTTACCATTTTCATTTTAATTTGCTATGAAAGCTGAGTTTAATAGTAACAAGAAAATAAATAAGGTAAATTGCAAAATCTAAGATTTAACTCAATTTATTCATACGATTATTTTTAAGAAATGTTATTGAATAAATCTAAAATACAAAGTTTAATACAGTAATTTATTCTCCTATTTTTTAGATTGCGGCTTCCATTGTACTTCAAAAAATAAAGCTAATTACAATGACTTTTGAACATTAATTGTTGTGTGGAAGCAAGAAGGCGCTAAACTAATGATAACAAAGTTTTTTTAATGTCAACATAATAATGATGAATCTTCTGAGACATATGTGAACTAAGTTAGCAATTCCAATGGAGAATTTGGTGAAGTAACGTGAAAAGCCTTAAGCAATTAGCAATTCCAATGGGACAATTTGGTGAACCCTAACCAAAGGAGTTTGCAGGATTGAGCCAATGGTGGACCCTATACAACCAAGGAAAATGATAAAGTGAAGTCTAAACTTTTCCCCCTCCATTTTAGTGGCCATGAACAAGCCTTGATGTTTGGTAGGTTGGAAATTCTCTCAAGGAATTTACCAAAGGACAGGGTGATTTGCAAGACATGCCATCGACCCTTAAACTTCAAGTGCATGTTTATGCATTATATCCTCCGTTTATATACCCTCCAACCCTTTTACTCTTCCCTTACCCCATAAAAAATGAGTCCCAAAAGCTTTTCTTTCACAGTTCTTGTTGCAGTTTTTGCTGTTTTTGCATCCAGGGTTCTCATCAATCCGAGCCCTGAATTCCTCAAATATGTTGTTGATTTCAATCCAACCATCTCATCGTCATTATCCGTCGTTGCTACATTCTTTCCATTCAACTTTGACTACTTACGTCGTCGACATCATAAACACCCTGATAATGGCAAACCAGTCTCCATTTGTGATGACTTCCCACCGAACTTTCCACCTCCGGAAACCAGCACGACATTGACGCTTTGTGTTGATCGAAATGGCTGTTGCAATTTCACGACAGTGCAAGCAGCCGTTGATGCAGTCGCAAACTTTAGCATCAAAAGAAATATAATTTGGATCAATTCAGGCTTTTACTAGTGAGATGCCACCCTTTCTTCTTAGAATTTCTGACTCCTTTATTTTTTTTTTTCCTTTTCCTTTTTCTCTTCTCCTTTGAATCAAATTCGAAGATTTAAATAGCAATTGTAATGTGATATTATAAACATTACTTTGTATTTTTTATTTTTAATTCTATGATTGTAATTTAAATCCGTGGTCATGTTCATAAGCTAACATACAAATGTCTTTGGTTTTTGCAGTGAGAAAGTCATTATTCCAAGAACCAAACCCAACATTACATTTCAAGGACAAGGCTACACATCAACTGCAATTGCTTGGAATGACACTGCCAATTCTGCAAATGGCACCTTCTATAGCGGTTCTGTGCAAGTTTTCTCGACCAACTTTATTGCTAAGAACATAAGCTTCATGGTGAGACACATAATCACGTAATAATAATAACAACATTTGAAAATTTTTCGATTATTATCATAAATTAAGATTAAAAAATATATATCGCTTTCAACAGAGAACGAAAATTGAGATTTATAGCATGGTTTCTGAGTTTTTGGACTTTTGATCTTATATGGTAGAATGTAGCTCCAATCCCTCGTCCAGGTGATGTAGGGGCACAAGCAGTGGCAATTAGAATAGCTGGAGACCAGGCAGCCTTCTGGGGTTGCGGCTTCTTTGGAGCTCAAGACACCCTCCATGACGACCGTGGTCGCCATTACTTCAAGGATTGCTATATTCAAGGCTCAATCGACTTCATTTTTGGGAATGGAAAGTCTCTTTATCAGGTAAATAACGTTTACTGCCAAGCAAGCGAATATTTATTGGAGTTTCAGTAACTAAGATTCAATCTTTATGGATGTTCATGTCCAATGATCAAGTCAGGCAGTCACCTTGCTAAATCAATAACAAAATCTTTACTGTAATTAACATATTTGGAAACAGGATTGCCAGATGATATCCATGGCTAACCCCGTTGCTCCAGGATCGAAAGGCATTAATGGAGCTGTGACGGCGCATGGTAGGGCTTCGGCTGATGAAAACACCGGCTTTGCATTCGTGAATTGTAGCGTAGGAGGTACAGGGAGAATATGGCTGGGTCGAGCTTGGAGGCCATTCTCTCGTGTGGTTTTTGCTTTGACATCCATGACGGATATTATTGCACAAGAGGGTTGGAATGACTTCAACGATCCTACACGAGACCAGTATGAAATTTTATTATTCGGAAAAAAAAAAAAAAACACTGGTTTTCAATATTATTTAATTTATTTAATATTTTAAAATCGGATCTAAACTTACTCAGATAACCTTTCGATAATCGATTTAATCAGTTCGACAGACAGGTAAAATTAAAAAAATCTTAAATTTTAATAAAATAATTTTTAATATTTAATAAATATTAAATATAATAAATATTTAATAAAAATATATTTCGGTTAAACATAATACTTTTTACTATTAGATTATAGAGGTTAAACAATTAAATTTCATCATATATAGATTTATTCATGTGTTAGGTTGAGTTGTGACATAGAAATTGTTTTTGCCTAATCTCGGATTTGGCCAACTTAACAACCTATTTTAATATTGAAATAATATTAAAATATTTAAAAAATTATATAAATATTTATATATTTTTATAATTAAATTTAAAAAAAAATTATTAAATAGTAATTCGGGTCCGAATTACTAACATCCTTATCAAGGTCCAATGCACACAGATTGGGCTACTCGCCTAACCCTTAGATATCTAATTACATAAGATAAATTTTTTAAATAATAAAATAAGCTTAAAACCAATTTTTTTATATTTTTACAAGTTCAACTTGTTATTCATTGATATATAAAAGTCTTGATTTTGTTATATTTACTGGATCAAACAAGCTTTTAATTTTTAATTTAATTGATTCAATTCAATTTTTTCGACAATAATTTATTTTATATTAAAAAATTAATATTTAGTAAAAATTAGAGAATGATTAATTAATTGTAATTTTGGTTTAATGCAGGACTATATTCTACGGGGAATACAACTGCACGGGTGCAGGAGCAAATATGACGGGCAGGGCAACATACGTTCAAAAGCTGAATGATACACTGGCTTCTGTTTTCCTTAATACGTCTTTCATTGATGGAGATCAGTGGCTGCAATCTTCCAATAGTTGAAAGCACCATAGTTCAACGTCACAATCTACCAAATTATTAATTAATTATTGCAATAAAATGATGGAATTCCTTCTATTTGTCCAATAATTTAAACTTGTTTTATTTCAACTGATTTGACATAAAGTTATAGGAATTATTAAGGATATTAATTTCTATCACTGTGAGAAAAATAAATGAGATCAAATTATTCGTAATTTTTTTATATTATTTTAATTAATATATATATTTGTATTTTTTTTGGTAAAATTCGAGTTGTGGAAATTGATTTAAGTGGATTAATAATTTTGGATGTGTGCTCAAATGGTTCACGTATCTTCGGGATGAATTCTTGTGAGGGTGAAATTCGATTGAAATATTTATAATTTTTTTTTTTATTTTCTAATCTTCGATCTTCTCTGGTGTATAACTAATAAATAATTTTTTTAATTAAACTAAATTGTTTTTTCATAATAGAAAAATGTTAATCACACTCGAACTCGAAAATTTCAATTAATCCATTCAAATTTAGATCCGACTCAATCCAATTTAATAAAAAAGTTAATAATTCAAAACCGATCAATTTGAACTTGAAAATGACTCGAATCAGGAGTGACTCAAATCGAAAATGACTCAAACCTGAAATAATTTGAACAAAAAATGATTTAGACCTCAATTGATTTGAATAATTAACCCAAAATGACCCAAACCTAAAATGATCAAACCTTATAAACCCGAATGTTAAACTTAATTAACTAAAAAGTCCAAAACTAATTAACTGGAGTGGTAAACCCGATTGACTCGACATAAAATGACTCGAATTCAGAATGCTTCAAACCTGATTAATTCAATTGTTAAACTTAATTGACCTGAATCTGAAATGAATTGAACCCAAAATGATTTGAAACTAAAATGACTTAAACCCGAAGCGACTCGAAATCGAAATAACTTGCTCTTAAATAATCTAAAAATTTTAAAACCTAAAATGATCCAATTTAAAACTCGATCTAAAATCAACTTGATCCGCTTAATTGATAAGCATACTCACGAGACTTAGTCGTGTTGATAATTAATCCAATAAGCAAAAGAGATGAATTTTTGTTTGTTAACAAGAGTTTGATACTTGGGAATTATATTCAAGCTTAAAATTTCACAAGTAATTAACCGATAAGTAAAAGTATGCTTTTAAAATTACTCGAAACGGAAATTCTAAAGTAAAAAAAAAAAAATTACAAATTATATCCCAGATTACATTATAAAAAAAAAAAATTACAGTGTCTAGTTTATAACAAGTAATCCATTATTATTATTATTATTATTATTATTATTTTTTGTGTCAAGCTTGATGAACGTAATGTATTAAATAGTAATAAAGTACAGGGCAGTTGATCTTCTCAAAATCTTGGAATTTCGGTATACTTGAAACGGAAGTAATTCGTTTTGGATAAGATGGTAGGCGCAATTAAACAAAAGGTTGTCATGCAATCTAACGACGTTTTCAGTAGAAAAAAATTAACAAACGCTTCTGCCTTATAAATTTGGCGAAGGAAAATGACATTTCTCCTCTCCGCTGCCCAAAACTTGCACTGGAGGAAGGTCCTCCATGTTATAATCAATAATTTAAAACATAATATAAAATATAAATAATATAATATGTTTAATATATATTAGGATTTGTGATACTCACGTTGTTAGTATTTAAAAAATAAATAACAAACAAATTTATTTGATATTAATGGTTTTTTTTGGCATAAATGGGGAGTACTTTTAATTTAAAAAATATATGTGAAAATAATAAAACAAAAAACGTTTTTTTTTTTTTTTTTCGAAGAAGGGAGTAAGTAGTAGTTGTGAAAGTGTGGGAAAGGGAACTGGTGGTTTTTTAAATTGTATGAGTAATTTTAAAGTGAGCGGGCTTTGTTGTATTTTAAAATATTATTAAAATATTTTTCTAATGTATTTTCATTTATTTATATTATTATTTTAATTTTTTGTTATTTTAATTATTAAGTTAGTATTTGATTAACTCATGATATTAATTCAATCGTTCTTTTTATATTAACTAAACTATGGCACACCCATTATCTGGTTGGTTAAGAAAAATGGAAATAAAAATTTATTTTTTAAAAAAGCTTTAATTGATAGGCATTTTTTAAAAAACTTTTTTATAAAAAAATATAAACTCACTTGAGTTTAGTGATTTAGGAGTGGACTTGGGCATAGGTTCGACTAGGCTTCTAAGCCCAAGCTCGGTCTATCTATTCAGGTCTAAATTATTATTCATCTCATAAAAAATTATGTTAATATTTATATATTTTATAATTAAATTTAAATAAAAAATATTATTTTAACTCAAAATTATTGTTCTGAACCAAGTCAGCCTAATTGTTCGATCCTTACCTAGGTCTAATTGAAAATGACACCAAACTCAATCACTCTCATTATATATAACTAGATTATGAAACACCCACTATGCCAGTGAGTAAAAAATGTGAAGACAAATTTAATTTAAAAAACACTATAATTAGTGGGTAGCTTTTTTAAAATTGTATTTAAAAAACTATAAAAAAATAAAAACTCACTTGAGTTTAGTGCGTTGACTCACTTAAGTTTAGTAAGTTAAGACTGACATCAAGCTTAGTCACTCTTATTATATATAGTATAGATATAAAGATAAAGATATTATATTTATATTTAAAATTTTAATGTATTTAATAATTTATTATGTTTATATGTACATAATTATCATAAAAGACACAAGACATAATATGTATATACAAATTACAAGATCTACTCTCAAAGTGTTGTCCAGTTGATAGGAAGGTATAAAACTTAAACTTTGAACATAAACGTACAAAATACTAATTAATTTTAGAGCATAAAAAATAGAAAAAAAAAATAAAAGAAGAAAGAAATAATTACTTTGATGATCAGTGTGGGATTGGGAACCAAAATTATCTTAGAATATTAGTAATAGTGTCGAATTAAGGACATTATTATTCACTTAATAATCTCTTTAATTCAAAATTATCTAAATATAAATTATTAAAAAAATGTAATCTTAACAGATACCTTTATGCTAAACTTATTCATGGTCAGGCAATTTACTCAGCCTAACAAAAATTTGAGTTGTTTAGCTTCACCCTGGATTATTATTTAAATAATAAAAAATATTTTTAATTAAATATTAATATAAAAAATTTTAAATTTTTTTAATATTATTTAAATGCTGAAATAGGTTTTTGGATTAGCCTATACCTAAGCAAGAAAATAAAAAAATTTTCGAGTTATAACTCAACTTATGAATATCTTTACTTTAAATTACTTATTATAAAATTAATTTTATATTATAATAAAGTATGAGTGGCAAAATCTTAATGATTAATAAAAACTACATAAACTTGGAATTTTATTATTTGGAACTCATACATCCATGGGGTTGATCACTTCAAACTTAAAGAATAAGAATAATGCTCTAAGTAGAGTTTACCCATTCTAACTTCTTCTAAACTTAAGGACAAAAAAAAAAGGACTGAAGTTAGTAAAGTTTAGGCAACTTTGCTACTTCATCCATTTTGAAGGCACAAATGTGTTTAAGAGGGAGAGAGGGGTAGTTTTATTTTAATAAAAAGTAGATAAATTTTTAAAAATATATGTCATATATAAAAATATGAAATACATAATATATTTATGTTATTAATATTTTACTTTTATGTAATTTTTAATTGAATTAGTGTCATTGGATTCGTGACAATAACTTAATTAGAGTTTATATATATTATAGATTTAAAAGACTATTTTAATCTTTGAAAAATCATGTTTAAAGTTCTGAACAATTAATTTATGAAGGTTATAATGGTAATGATAAAATAAACTTATAAAAAATATAACAAAGTTACAATTTATCTAATCCAATAGTTTGGTTTAAAAAAAAAATTAAGATTGATTTTATAATAAAGGTTTATATATATATATATATATAAAGGCTCTTGAACAATAATTCACAAACAAAGTGAGTACAATTATTACGAATTCATGATATTATCAAATTTTTTTTAAAATATTATCAAATTTATGTCTGCAATAATCGCGATACATTACTTAATATTTATAATACTTGCAACGTGTTATCATAAAGCAAATCAATTTATTTGATAGAAATAAGAAAAAGGGAACATTTACATTAAATTTTTTTATCTTCATAATTAATTTTGCATTAATCTTAAAAATAATTTGACATTATTTATAAATAAAGTATACTTTACATATTAATACAAATTTAAGGTATATTTTATTTATTTTATGTATTTCAAAACATATAATTATAGATTTAAAAATCGATATAATAATAAGCAATCATGTAATTCAACTCTGGTTCTTCTGACCGAGCAAATTTTAATGACGCTAACTCTAAGCCCAAACAGCCATGGGAGACATAAGAGCAGCCCCAAGAAGAAGCGAAACAGTGCCTCCCCCTTGGAGTGTTGCGTTGTTTTGCAACTTTGGGTTCATGAAATCAACGGCGAGCAGATCGACAAGCGCGGTGTATATTAAGATCCCCGCCGATGCCGCGCTTAATATCCCTTCAACGATGAGAGCATTGGAGCTGCTGTCGTCGTTTGACTTTGATATGACTATTCCTCTGGCGATTCCAACTGGGGTTGTGAGAGAAAAAAAGAGTGCCATAATTGCAACATCTCCGAACTTGAATTGTGCCTACAAAAACAACAAAATTGAATTAATTAGTAAATTAAAAACAAAAGAGTAGTCCTGACCTAAGTTTTTCATTCAATGCCGGCCTTTGCTCCATGCTTGTAACTTCAGTACCATTTTAATAGCTCCTAGCTCAGAAAATTGGGAAAATATAGTATAAAAAGAACAGTAACTATCCCAAACAAACCAGATAATGACAAGAGGTGTAGTTTGTTTCAATCTAAAGGCATGAGATTTTCACTTTTCCGGTTTACAAGATATATTCAATTTTTTTGAGTTAATAGGCAAATTTACAATTATACTTCGGTGGATATTGAAATTCATTATTATATTTTAAATAATATTTGCCATTATACCTTTTAAATTATGACAAATTTGACGCGATACTATTATTTAATTAAATTTTACCACTAAGCTTTAATTTTTTATTAAACTTTATCACTCAACTTTAATTTTGAAAGGTTTGAAAATAAAGTTAATTTATTAATAATGTGAAAATTAAAAAAATAAACATAGAAATTTTATTTTATCAAATATAAAAGCTTAATTTTTTATCATCATTTATTAATTAATCATTAAACCTTAATTATTAAAATAAAATATTTGAAAAAAATTTTTGTATTGAATTTTGTCTCAAAATTATACAAAATCAAAGTTAAGTAAAAAATTCAAATAAAAATCAAAATTTAACGGTAAAATTCAATCAAACAAAAGTAAAGTGACAAAATTCAATATTGAGTCAAACTATAGTGGTAAATTTACATTTAATTCAAAACTATAATGATAAATATTAATCAAAAGAAAGTATAGTAACAAATTTTAATTATTACTTATAGTATGGTAGCAAAGTTACCTTTTAACCATATTTTTGGTATAAAGGTTGTAATCTAGAGATGAAGATAAAAAAACCCTATCCATTCGAAGGGTTTCAAACCGATTCACTTCAAATGGAGAGTTTTTCTTTTTAAAAAAATGGAGACGAAGCGGAATAAGGTATTTTTTTAAAGGGTAAAGATGAAGTGGTTTTGATCTTGCCGATTAAAATTATCATCTTACCTTTTTAATATTTTGTTAAATTTGAGATGATGAAACTAATTATCTAAAAATGATTGTAGTATTTTATATATCACTTGATGCTTATTAATGAATTTATTATTTAAAAGAATTAAAATAATTAAGATATATGGGATGGGACAGGACAAATATGGATGTAACTGATATCAATTCATAGAGACAGTGGTTTTAAAATTTCAACATCCGTTACGAAGCAAGATAAAGTATACCAAAGGTGGAATGGAAATGGCTTGTGCAATATCTACCCGTCCCGTTCCATATAAGAAAAATTATATTTGCTAAAATTTAAATTCAAATTTATTATATCATATTTTAATTACCTGAATCAATTGAATTTATTAATTATACAAATTACCTTGGAAAACAGCTCAAAAAAGAAGTGGGATTGTTGGAGATTCAGAGGAAAGTCATAAGCACAT
>JBBYHK010115114.1:0-39650 GCA_038382065.1 Adansonia grandidieri | reverse complement strand
GCTGTAAATGTTATACATTTGTATTGTAAGATTTTTTTTAAGTTTCTTATGTTTGAAGATAATTAATAATAATTATTCTATTATGTTTATTACATTGATATAATTTATATTAGAATAATTGTAGAGGTTACATATTCATTATATTGTTATTATTATATTACAATAATTAATAACTATATGTTAAAGATATTTTATAATAATAATTATATTATAATAAATTCTAATCATATATAGTTATATTATCATTATATTATAAATATTAATTTACTATAGTAATTATATTATTTTTTATAATATGTGTTTCTATTATTTATGTTGCAAGATAAATAAAAAATAATTTTAATTGGATTTCATTAAAAAAATAACATTTACATCATGAAATTGAAACTGATAAATTTTACAAATATAAACAGTTAATTATACATAATATAATCATAAATAAAAACTGATAATCAATGATTCAAACTCCCTCTTGGGGGTTTTCTAACTCCTTAATCAAGAAATATTGATTTGTTGTGTAAACCCACAAACAAGGTGTGAGTTAGCTTTTCTTTGATTTTCTTGCACGGCATTTGTGACTGTTTCAGAATAACTGTGCCCGGCTGCCATCATTGCAATCTACTTGTTCCCCATCACCCTAAATAGTTCTGCTAATCTAAAATATATGGCTTTCACCAAAGCAGTTATGGAAAGATGACGAGTCCCCTTCAACACTGAATTAATACATTCGGCTAAGTTTATCGTCATATGTCCATATCATCTTCCTTCATCATATGATTGTGCTCACTTTTCCTGTGGGATCCTATTGATCCAATCGACCATTTTTGTATTCTTCGCACGAAGATTTTCATACTGTCACAGAAAGTGGGGTCATCGTAATTCATAAGCTGAAAAAATAAGATGATAATTTTTAAACTTATTAACAACTTATAGATAAACATTAAAATTGATAAGATTGTGAGAGAGTAAATAACCATAATACGATTACAAACCTATATTAACAACTTGTTGACGCAACTCTTTATTGTTAAACCTCCTCATGAAGTTGGATGTAATATGTCAAATACAATACACAGAATATGCATACAGAGGTTTCCGTGCACTACCTGAGTCTCTGATCATAGATTTTGTGGATTCGTGTCGATTAGATATTAAGCATATCCCAAGTTGTCTAAAAACATATCTACGTAAGTTGCTGAGAAAAAATGACCATGCCTCCTTTGTCTCATTCTTTACAATGGCAAAGGCAATTGGTATTATATTTCGATTGCCATCTTGTGCAACAGCTAAGAGTAATGTTCCTTTGTATTTTCCATATAAGAATGTACAGTCTACTTGGACAACAGGTTTACAGAAGGGAAAGCCTTCAATATAAGACTTGAATGTCTAAAAAAATCGATGGAAAATACTCATACCTTGCACCATTCGATGACCATGGTATGTAGGTATAGTTTGTAATTCCACTATTGTGCTAGGAACAAATTGTTGCATTGCACCCAACTATTTTGGGAGATCATTGTATGATTTATCCTAATCTCCATATAGTCGAAAAATTACCTTTTGCTTCGCTATCCACGCTTTCCTATTAAAAGTCATGTATCTATACCTATTTCATATCTCGACAACCAAAACTGAAATGAAAATGGCCGGATTTGCTTGTACCAAGGACAAAATGCATGAACATATTATGTTGGAATGCAGTTTCATGTGATCTTATGAAATACGACTAGATGCATAAGTATGAGGCCCATTATACTTTCTACTCCCATATTTGTGTCTTCTTCAATAATCTTGCCCTTATACTCTAGTTGCAACCCACTCCATACATTGTATATTGGCTGTGATATTTGATTGACGACGATTCTATTACTCTGTAATCTGCAAAGTTCTTAATATTGTAGTGCTTTATAGCAGAAACTATGGCTTTTTTTGTTGCGAATTGCATCCCAACGTAGAGCTCACCACTAGATGGATTCCAACTTATTGGAAACTCTAATGTTTGAGCATATTTTGAAAATTCTACTACATGCATTGCATCCAGATCGATGGTGCACATATGGAGAGGTGGCTCATACTGATGAAGAATAACGCTAGCTCACTAGTAGATGACAAATGAGAAGAGTTGATATCACCATCGATATCTAGGCATGGATCATGGTTTTTATCACTATCATCAACTTCAACATACTCTTCGAGTTCACTAAAGTCACCAACATAATTACCATGGGCTCCATATGACACTTCAAGATTAGCAACAGATGAACTTGGCCTTCTATATTCCATTTCAACACCTCTAATTAAAGAGTTTGTCATTATAAAGTTGTTTAGCTCATCATCTTCACCACTTATGCATTTGGAAGAGGTTAACATTCAGGATTCTTAAATGGCCATGACATATGCACATCTACAGTAGGCATGTTTGAAGCTTCAGCATCATGATGTAAATCATCAAGGTCGGCATATAACTCAATTACATCGACATTAGGAAATTGCTGATGAACATAAAAAATGCATCTAACATCATCATCATCCTCAAGTGGAAACGTCCTATATCGGACGCATCCTTCTCTCATGGAAATATGAAGCCTATACTTGATATCTGATACTCTGGTTCTACTTGTAGCTTTGATTTTTGTACCAATTTTTACCTTCAATTTCTCTATTGTAATATTTTCGTCAATACTAATAGTTTTATGACCGTTACTTTAAAAGGTAACATCTTCTTCATTGTTAACAATTTTTTCATTAAAATAGACAAGTGCAATATATCTATTACTTAAGTTGGTAAGATGAAAATAACTCTAAACAAAATGCTAGCAATTGATGACTAAGAAAACAAAAGAGGAGAACGAAGAAGCACTATCACTAAACTCAGAAAACAATAATAATAGCTGAGAATGAAAATGATGATAAAAATGACAATGGTGAACTTATATTTATAATGCAACATAGTTAACAAGTTTTTTTTTCCCATTCAAAATGTCTGAATTTGTCCTATGCATTAGTGTAATCTTTGCAGTTTGACATTTACAATCTATGCATTAGTCTCATTAACTAAAGATGATATCAGAAGGAATCTGATTCCCATGCATTAGTCTTATCAACTTATTTCATATTAGAAGAAATCTGAATGCGTGCATTAGTCTCACCAATTTATTTTATATCAGAAAAAATCTGATTACCTTACATTAGTCTTATCAACTTATTTTATTAAAAAAAAAATCTAATTTTCATACATTAGTCACATCCTTTCAAACGTAAATAAAACCTAAACCTTAAAACTTAAACTGTGTCATGAAATACGAAATCGTCAGATGATTTGATGATTTCTCAACGTGGTAAAAAATTTAACAAAAAAAATGCATAATGTTGGGAAATCACCATTTCATATGGCGATTTTCTAACTATATGCCTCCAATTGTCCACTGGTTTTGCAATTACGTTGAGAAATCAGCATTTTATTTGACGATTATACATTGGTTTTGCAATCGGTAAGAAATCGGCATTTTATTTGTCGATTTTTTTATAAAAAATTAAAAAATCGCCTAATCAAATGGTAATTTCTCAACTAGATATTGGGAAATCGCCACTTGATTGGGCGATTTCCCAACTAAATTTTATAATTTTTTTCATGTTGAAAAATCGACATTTAATTTCTCAATAAATTTTTAAAATCGGTTTATTTCGGTAAATAATCTTGAAACGACTTAAAAGCATAAATAAAAAAAAAATTAATATTATTTTAATAAAAAGCCCATGTTTGTTTGTTAGAATAAAATAATTATTTAAAAATAATTATCTAAAAATTAATCATGAAATAGTTAGAATGGAATATCTATTCAGTAAGAATATTGTTAGAACATGTATTACGTAATTTGTTTGATCGAGTAAAATAAATAATGAATAGTATTAAATTATTTGGTTGGTTAAAATTGTATTAAGGAATATATAAGAAATAAGTATAAAATGACTACTTTACCTTTAAATTAAAAAGATAAAACTGTTATTTATAAAGTTAAATTTAATTAATTAATCTTTTAAATATATTAAAATATAAATTATAAATATCAAATATTAAATATTTACTGTATTATATTTAAAATATTTAAAAATAATCATGTATAATTAAATATTATATATTTAAAAATATATAATATATATTATATACTATAAAATATTTATATTTTATTTATAAAAATGTACTTATTAATATCTTAAAATTATATTAAATTTATTAAAATACAAATTATAAATTTAATATATTATTTTAATATATAAATTTTATTTATTAAATAAAATTTGAATAATTAAAAAATTTATACATAATATAATATAATAATTAAATATATTTAATAATATATTTAGTGTATAATATTTTATGTTACTCTCTTATAAATACCCCAATTTTCTCTCACCGTCCATTTTCTCCTCATCTTTACCTCTCCAACTCTCTTCTTTCCTGTTAATATTCATGAATGTAGAAAACCGCCGTAAACCTAGATTCCGTTGGCAGCAGTCGTTGTCTCCGTCGTCCTCTGCTGGCCGAAGACCTTTTCACACCAAACCTTCCTCTCGTTCCCTTTTCTTATTTTTTTGATTGGTTTTGCCGAAAAGTCATTGAAAATGCGTAGATCTGCAATTAAAGCCTGCGACTTTCGTTCTCTATTTCGTTGCTGGCCACCAGTCCAAAGCTCTCGATTTTCAGATATCTTTTCCCTCTTTGTCTCCTTTTCATCCTCTCTAAGTTTGAAACCCTAAAACCTTTTATATTAACTTTAAACCAAAAACCTAAGAAAGAGAAAAGTTTCTCGCTCT
The DNA here is from genome assembly GCA_038382065.1 of Adansonia grandidieri. Lineage (NCBI taxonomy): Eukaryota > Viridiplantae > Streptophyta > Magnoliopsida > Malvales > Malvaceae > Adansonia > Adansonia grandidieri. Next base: position 34,835 of record JBBYHK010115114.1, on the reverse strand, counting down.
TTCCTAAAACTTTTTTTTGACAAATGGTGTTGAGAATGTTGGCTTTTTGTTTTTGTTACGGTAATAGTTATTAAGGTAATTGTTGGTCAAGGATATTTTGGGGTTTTTATTCTGCCTATTCCTCATGGCTATTCCAAACCCCCACCTCTGAATCCTTATCATGGGATTGTGGAGAATGGAGGTAAAATAATTATTCTGCAGAATTCGTCTTTCGGCGAACCAAACTATCGAGTTATTGTAACACTCGAAATAGAGGCAGAATAGAATCAGGGATTTAGGCTAAGTAAACATGTAGGAAAGAATTGCATTGTTAATACTATATTATGACACCATTTAGGGAATGAAAGAAGAAAATGTAAATATCATAAGTAAAAAAAAAGTTCATTATTTGTTAGGGTTTTCTTAAATAGAGTAAAAGTAAATTGTAGATGTTAGATCGGATTTGAATCGAGCTTTGAGTATGGTATTAATATTAAATATATTTGTTTCAGCCTTTTAAGCCTGTTTCGGCTTGAAATATTGGTTTAGAATTTTGTCAAAGTCAGCCCATATTTGTAAATAGATAGTTCAAAACCATTTAAGCTCACTCATATTATTTTTTTTATAATTTATTTTTTTAAAAAATATATTTTTTAAAAAATTTTATCTTTATTAATTTAATAATTTTTTTATTAAATTTATAAATATAGATAATTTAACTTAGTTTTTAAAGTTTATACTATAGTATTATATCTATGTATTGTTTATATGATAAAACTTGCATAATATATAAAATATAAAATAAATATATATAAGGTAATAGTAAAATAGGCTAGGCCAGACCCGACCAAGCTCAGGCTTTGAAAGTTAAATCCAATGCTCGGTCCATTTTTTAATTGGGCTTAATTGTTTTGTCCAAGCCCATTTTTTGGGCCTAATATGTTTGTCCAAACCCTCCAAAATATCAAGCGGACCTTCGGGCTTGGACGGATAGCCCAACCCTTGAACAGATCTACATAAGTATTTTTTTATCTATTTTTTTAAAAAATAAAATATTTATATAATCCTATTAGTATATTGTTTTTATTTTATAATTTTTTAACTTTTTTACTGAGTTGATATCTTTTGACTCGTGATATTAATTTAGTAAAAAATTTACTAACTATATATGTATATAAAACTAACTTTTCACTTGAATTTCTTATTACTTCTTTTTGTTTTTATTATTTATTTATAATTAAACTTTAGCACATTCACTGAGCAAGTGAAAAAATATGTTCTATGAAAATAAATTTTTAAATAAAAAATGTATAATTTTATAAGTGGGTAGTTCTTTTTTTTGTAAAGCATGTAGTTTTTTTAAGAATGTGTAATTATATTTTAAATATATATAATTTAAAAGATAAATATCCTCATTTTATTTTTGTATATGATTATATTTAACTTATTTTGTATTTTTATTAACTAAATTGATGTTACTTAATTCGTATCACTAAACGTAAATCACTTATATTATAACTAGTCTAGAAACTAATTTTCTATTTTTACTCTGAAAATTTTTATTATTGGTATCAATAATATTTTTAAATTATGAGAAATTATAAGTTTTTCCTCTTGGGTCTATATTAGACATATTTTTTTATGTATAATTTTACATATTATCAATAAAATTACATAATGTCACACGTAAACATAAAAGTTAATTTTTTTCAAAATTATATAATGATAATTTACCTTATTAATAAATGAATTTACTAATATATATATATATATATATATATACATTTATACCGATAATATCAATTCTTTCTCAATAATAAGAATATTACAACTTTTGCACTTTTTTTAATAAAAAACATAGACTTTTGAAATTTTGTTCTTAATATTTTTGTGAAAAATTTTTCCTCTTTTCTGTAACCAAAAATAAGAATTACATTTATATGTAATAACACTATAATTTTCCTTAATAAAAAGTGAGAAAGAAATGTAAAATAAAATGAAAAGGAGTTGCGGGCTTTTTATTACACTATAATATGCTAGTGGATAATTAAAAAAAAATAGATAATTTTTTATTAGATATGGAATTTTTTAGAGTTGGCAATTTTTAATTTAGAAAAGCATGTACATATAAATAAATTAAAAGATTGAAACATTTTTAATTTAATTTTATTTTGACTTTTAGGTATATTTCTTAACTAAATTGGTCTCACTTGACTCTAGCACTAATTCAATCATTGCCGATATAGATTTGATCTATAACCCAATGTGATGTGTAGAAATGGAAGACCTATTATTATCAGCATCATCAAGCTCCAAACTGATAGGCCTATTTTTTGGATTAGTCCATCAATAGTAGAGGAATTAAGTGGAACGAAATCTAATCTGAGTTTGAGTGTAGTACTACCAATTACTTGGATTTGAAAATTCATGTATTTGTATCATATTTGTGTTTGTCACTCTCTGTCCATAATTTCTTTTATTAATAGGTGCTTCTTGTTTACAGTGCATAAAGGAGGATGATCTGGTCTAAGCCATACAAAGATCTGCAAGACAAGGAAGCTTAGAGGGGCATTAGAGTTCGTACTCCAAGGCATGCTTCGATGCTAACGTTAGCATGGGTTCTAGGAAGTAAGAGATGAGAATAGTAATGCCAACAGTGAATAATTAGTTTAGGGTTTTAGGCATACCTTGCATCCTTATATACGTACGCATATGCATGACTTAAGGCCTTTTACTCTTAAGGTAGATTGGGCTACAACTATAGTTAACTGGCTTTGAGGCACATTTATCTTAATAATCAATTGTCCCTCTAGTCTAAGGGTGGATGTAAAGTGACTATACTCAAACCTTAGGTAAGTAATACTTCAAATTAATGTCATATAGAGCTTTTTATCGACTTGTTCCTATACTAGGTCGATTGATTTTTGGTGAGGACATAACTTACTATGAATAGGAATTTAACTAAAGTATGTTTCCTAGGACATATCTATTAGATATTTTCATAATTCCTCGTGGTTTATAGGGCATGTTTTTCTTAAAGTGCCATTTTGGAGTTTGCAAATATGCACGCCACAGAATCGTGTTTGGTTAGACGCATGCAATGTCATGGTGTACAAATGTTACTATAACTAATGTGGCTCAAAACGTGGCTTGCCATGCCACTTAAAGGTGTCTTACTTTAAATGCCATTGATGTTAAGGTCAGCCTCTTTTCATTATCTTTATATTTTTTTTCTTGAAGTTGTGGATTTAGTGTATCACTTTCTTTACTATTTCCTATTTGATCGTCTTTTTCACATTTCTTGTTTGGAGAAATTTAGTTGATTGTGAATTTATACCTACTTTTATCCACCATTCAAAACTCTGCATGCTTATAATTTCATTTTCTTAGTGCCTAATCCTATAATCATTAGAGGGTTGTCTTGCTTTTTTTATAGATGTAATCGGTATCGATCTTAATTTCGAAGGTTTTTTTTCTCTTTCTTTTTATGTGAAATTATTAAGGTAAAACTCTTTATCTTCTCTTTTTCAATCCTGTGATTTTATCTTCATTGAATTTTTTTGGTTTCTTATTTGAATGGTTGCATTCAAGCCCTATATGCACTCAAGTTAGTGGAGAGTAAAGAATATCTTGCTGAGGACTCTAGAGAAACAATAAGGATACTCTGTGAAATGATGAGGTTAAGTAATATTGTTCAAGGAACTTAACTTGGTGAAGAAATTCTTAAGGAATGTAGGCTTTCAGGTGAGGGTAATGATCCTGCAATAGTTATAGGTGTTGAGCCACCACTTGACAGTGCTACTAATAGTTAGGCGAGTATTGATAAAATGAAATGGATGGTAGGATGGATAAGACCCCAGCGAAGGCGTAAAAATGCAAGATTAGCATGGCCCAAGTGTTAGTATATCGCTAGAGCCAATTGAATTGGATAAGGCATATATAAGTTAATAGTACAAACTTATTACTTAATTTAGTGATATATGGTTTCCCTTCATGCTAGTAGCATAACCAAAGTGTTAATATATCCCAAGATAGGGCATTAACAATGCTCAAAGACTAGAATGTGTTATGCCTTCTCACTTGTGAAGTATGCAATCGATCTTATGGGTTAAAGTATATAGCATACATGGGATGGCATAAGGGTGTTTGTTTTGCATAAACATGTATATAGCATACATGGGATGGCATAAAGGTGTTTGTTTTGCATAAACATAGCCCGTGTGAGAACTCCATTTGGCATTGCAACTCAAGTGTCTATGGAAATGTTTTCACATGCCAGTTTGTAAATAGTCTCTTGACTTATGATACCAGTTCATCTAGTATGGAGAGTGTCATACTTTGGTTCCAACACAAACGGATCCACAATAGATAAATGCCAAAGGTGGGGTGGTTTTAGGTAGCATGGAGCATACAAAGGTGGATAAGTAATCTAGAGAGGCTACACCACTCCAACTAATAATGGAGACATATCTTATATGTTCTTGGCTTTAGTTAACTTGATAAAGTCATTGGCCAATACATGATGAGTTTAAAAGAAATACTTTCTTCATATTCATGAGGTTAACCACATATTTAGGAATTAATATGGATCGATATATGAGTAGATATTGCATCACGCTTATGGTCTCTCTAAGATATTTGGTGTACTAGGCTGGTTACTGAAAGGTTTCTTCAATGTCACTCTTGATTCTTCAACATTTGGGTAGTCATGATAGGTTGTTAGATCTTACTCTTGATCTATGAACTTAGTTAGTGAGATTGATTATGTTCATTGCCAAGATGTTGGGAAACTAATGGTCACACACAATAAGATGATCTGTTGGATTAAATCTGAGATTTAATTATGACTTAATTAAATAAAAGGTATAATAAGGAAGACTCAATTGAAATTAGTTCAATTAAATATTTGGTGTACTAGGTTACTGAAAGGTTTCTTCAATGTCACTCTTGATTCTTCAACATTTGGGTAGTCATGATAGGTTGTTAGATCTTACTCTTGATCTATGAACTTAGTTAGTGAGATTGATTATGTTCATTGCCAAGATGTTGGGAAACTAATGGTCACACACAATAAGATGATCTGTTAGATTAAATCTGAGATTTAATTGTGACTTAATTAAATAAAAGGTATAATAAGGAAGACTCAATTGAAATTAGTTCAATTAAATATTATTAAAGGTATAAATTAGATTTATGAAAGTTAATTAATGATATCTTATTGTGGTAATAAAGATAACAAACATTTTATCGAGATCATGTCAATAATAGGTATATCAATAGGGATATTTAGGTTTTGGGTCGGATAATTATTTTTAAAAAATTAAATAACTATTTAATAATTATTTAATAATATTTACATGAAGTAAAATTGTTTTACTTAGTCAGAAATTTAACTAAGAATTAAATGTTCTTGAATGTAAATTAAGTTAGCCCAAAAGCCCTCATTATTGAGTCAAAAAGGGCTTGAACAAAACCTTTTTGGACTTGATATGAGTTAAGCGCAACATCGGTAGGCCCCACTGGTGTTGGATTAGGCCAAGATATTAAATAGTTAATAGCTATGTCTAATTATAAATGGATTAGGTAAAAAAAAGTTTTACTTGGATCCTTATGGAAACACTAAAAAAGGTGCTACCCTTTGGGTTTAGCAGTAATAGGTTGGATGAGCCACTAGTTAGGCCTAACATAATTTTTAATGTATTAATATGCATTGTTAAGGGTTTTCAATAAAAGCGGCTATCAGAAAAAACCCTATGCACTAAGCGTTGAGATCCTTACCAAGGTACATGTAAACCCTAAGCTTTTTGTGCCACTTTCATCTTTAAAGATCTAGAATCATTTTTGATTTGATAAAACTGAGAAAAATAGTTTTCTAGCATTAGAGAGAGTAGCTGCCACCCATAGGAGGCTAAACACTATTATTGCTACTTCTCTATAATTTCCTTCCAACACTATATCAGATCCTTGTGACTTCCTAGAATTGTTCTTAGTTATGTGTCTGAGAGAGCGGTTGTATCATACCATTTGGTTAAGGCTTCTTAAACCTTTTAGCTAACACTAGAGAATCACTGGACTTTTTGAAGGTTCCAACAGCCGTTTGTGTGGATCACCGTTAAAGGCATGATGCTTGTGCTGCTTCTGATCTCGGAAATACTTTCAAGGAGTCTTTATTGCCACCAGTCATGTGTCTTCCAAAGTTAATTTAACTTCAGATTACAATATTTAAGAGTTAGATAATCCCTTATTAAATACGTGATTAAATCATGTTAATTTTTTTAATATAATTTACTACACGCAATTCCTTTCCCGAAGATCTGCAAAGAAATCTAACTATTTTTATGTTTACATGTTCTGTTACTATTTTAATGTTATTTTGTTGATTTCTGAAATCCAATATTGTCATAAGGTCGAACATTATCGGGATATGATCCCTTCACGAAGTGAAGATGTGGTTAGATACTAGGGGTTTCAATTATGCAATCAATATGGCATAAGTCATTCTCGGTTGTATCAAACAGTGATCGATATCAAGAAAGATAGTGAACCATTCCATTTTTCCTTATTCAAGGGGGTTATATTTCCCATTATAGCCATTTTTTGTGAGGTATTGAATAGATATGGTATAAACTCTTAAACCATTGCAGTAACATATTTTATTATGTATAAGAAAGAAAATTGGGGGCCCTTAGTCGACATGGTGAAGAATATGTTCTCTTTGAAAATGAAAGATAAGTTCTAGTACTATTTACAGTCAAGAGGTAAGAGTTTTGTAACCAATATACCATCCAATGCACATCACTACAAAGATCAGTACTTCATTTTAAAGAGGAAGGAAAGTATTGAATACAATTTTCACATTAATTGAGATTACTATTATCCAATGTGTAACATGAGAACATTGTTGTCGAATAGTGATATACTACAAGTACATTTTTTTACTGGGGGCAAGTGAATTCTGATGAGTACTTAACCCTCATAAATGTTTAAGTACACTGTCTCAAGCTAAATGCCACTCATATTCTTGAGAAGGCATTATATCCTGTAGGACAAATCGCTACGCAAAGAAAATTCGTAGGTAATTTTTTCTATCTCTACTATGTAATGCTTATTATGAAATGGTATCCACACTCATTTCTTAACATATTATCTACATGTGGGGTTTGCCCTACCCAGAGTTGCATTTTACTCTCAACCTAATGTTATACCTAGCTAATTTAAGATGTTGAACAACTAGCCTATCGACTTGCCATTGGTATCCCTAAATGAGGCTTTGTCTAGTGAACATCTTGTCATTTGAATGCAGGGGGGACACTATTTGAGCAACCAGCCAATATCTCCCAAATGGGAGAGAGTTTAGGCCTTGGGAATGTAATACCAATTGTGATTTCATTATCCTTGTTGGTGTCTCTTTTACACATATGGTTTTGTCTTTGTAGATATGGATCCCACATTCGTTTAGGCAATTAAAGCAAAGAAATAGGCTACTTGCTAGAGAAAGCCTTAGGCAAGTGAAAAGTGGGAGAAAGCTCGATGACCCATTTATGACAAAAAAGGCAACTATCAAAACTCTACATTAGGTTTTAAGGAGCAAAATGTTTCTTGAACTACTATTTCCTAGTCCATGAAGCTTATGAACGTGGCGCCAATATTTGGTACAACGGTTGCCAACTAGCATGCTATACAATCATAGTTGATGTTATGTCAGCAACCGTGATGAGTAACATCTTTATCACAACCTGCATGTAAGGTTGTGCTCACCTAAGAGCGTTAGCCAAATTCTTTGCACAAGCTTGATGGCCTAGGTATGAGTCTTAGTAATGCCATTCAGATGGCCAAGGTGGCAATCCCTATAATTGAAAACTCTAAAATACCCCTAAAAATGCCTAGCAAACTTGGATAATAGTGCAGCTGTTGGAGGCTTTTAGCCTTGTCTAGACAGTGCTAGTGTGTAGGCTAAATTTGGAAGGCCCAGACTTTTCAGGCATGCCAGAGGTAGGCATGATGCCCCAGAAGCCCATAAGAAGACCTTTTACCACCCTAGTTAGTCCAGAAAGACCCAAAAGGGCTAGACACGTTAGACCAATTGCTGCCACTAGTGTAAGAAGTCTTTATAGCATACATTTTAGCTGTACACTTAGCCCATTATACATCATATGTTGTAAGAAGGCTTTAGCTATAAATAGGGGTTCCACAACCTTTTCATTTGTAGAATTATAGAAAGAGAACTAGCTTAATGTACATAGTTGAGTTAAGTAATACAAAGCATTCTTCTTACACAATTGCTCTCGTATTTGCTTACATATGTGCTTGATGGGCTTGTTGAGCCCATAACTTTTTCATTAATGTAATAAGGCTGAACATAGGCATATGTTGGCGTGTGTTCATGTCTAAGGCCATACATAGCTTAGCTAAAGTGCTACGTACGTTAGAATTGGTATCAGAATGAAGGCTAAACATGGGTACTCATTATTGCGATGGTGTCTTAGTTTGTTGTTAAGAATTAGCAAGGTGAGAGCGTTGAGACTCACAGTACTGATAAGGGCAAAAAGGGTGACTCGAGAGGGAGCTTGAAAAATATGTCTTGTAATAGAACCTTGCCTAGACAAGGTGGAGCTGGCCGTGGCTAACATGATAGATTGGGTCGAGGATGCCAAATGGTGCATAGAGTAACTCGACTCAAAAAAAGAACTCAAGGAAGAACTTAGGGAGGATGTTCTAGGCACTTTCAATGAGTCTCTTGACAACCTCATCCACCAAAACAAAGCCTTAGAGGCCTTGAGGAAAAAGATCAATGAGCACAATGAGAAACTCTCAGTCTACAAAGTAACCATAAAAGCTGATGTGTTTGCAATAATAGCAAAGCACTAAATAGAGATCTCAAAGCCCAAAGAATTCAAGGGCACGAGCGTAGCCAAGGAAATTAACAACTTCTTGTAAGGCATAGAGTAATATTTCTATGCGACTGGCATCATTAACGATTTAACCAGGGTAAGCATTGCCTCTATGTACTTTATTGACATTAGCTTGTTATGATTGCTATAGGTGTGATGATGTGAGGTGAGGGAGAGCTGCAATAAGGACATTGAAGGCATTTTAGTAGAGTTACTACAATAATTTTACCCCGAGTATGCCTTAGACAAGGTGTGAGGAAAGTTGTGCATGCTCATTCAACTCGATGGAATAAGAAAGTATTGTCAGGAGTTTTCCAAGCTAATACTTATAGCCCCTAATATGAGTGAAAGAGAGGCACTATTTTCCTTGACGGATGGATAAAATCATTGGTAAAGAACAAGTTACAACTCTATAGTGTGTAGAATTTAAGTCTAGCAATTGCAGTGGTTGAATTATTGATAGAGTTAGAGCACACCAAGTCTCCTAAGCATTAAGAAAAGAATAAGTGGGGAAGATGAGGGTAGCAGCTCCTCATTCGATGAAAAGGTTAAAGAAAAGCCTAACTAACATGAAGCTAAGATCGAGCAAGCCAAAAAGGATAAGGGTAAGGATAAGAAAAAGCCCTTGAGCTATTTTTTATGCGTTAGTTCGCATAGGGTTAGGGAGTGCCCCTAACGTAAGAGGCTGAAAGTCATCGTACGAGCTATGGAAGAGTTTGAAATAGAAGGTAACGGGTACTATGAAGAACCTTAACGAGTGAAAAGGCTGGGTGCTATATGGTTATATCATGAAGTTAGGAGCCCTTAGACATAAGAGGAGCAAGATCACTATAAGAAGCCTAAGAAAGTGTTACTGCAAGGTGCCAAATGACTTTGCCACGAGGTAAAGACTTCTGGGGCACATGATGGGAAGACTGAAATGGTGGTAATAAAGAGACACAACGATCGCAGAAGTATGAAGCCTTACCCTTCCTATATAAGAGTGCAGTGAGCAACTTAGAAGAGATGGCAAAGGATATGTTGGCAACATGTAAGGGCTAACGAAAGGCAACAAGAGCATTCTATCTAGCCTATGATTCAAAGTAGTTGTAGATACTAACAAAATAAGTGTAAGGCAATCAAGCTAAAATAAGGGAAGTGTGGTCTGCAATGTAAGGGTTAGAATTGATATGCACGCATAGAGCGAGAGTGGCCTAGCAACAAAGGCGTTACTAAAATAAGTGGTGGAGAATGTCATGCCTTGTATTCAAGTATGTGCCTACCCGAAAGCATTGGCCATAGCATCATTGTATACCTGAGGGATAAATGTGTGCAAACTTCCCACGCCAACACTAAGACATTAGTGAGTCCTAGTAATGCCATTCATATGGCTAAGGTGGCGATCCTTACAATAGAAAGCTTTAGTATGCCCTAGAGATACCCTGTAGACTTTAGTAACATTGTCACACCTAAGTGCTTCTAGTTTGTCTACACAGTGCTAACATGTGGGCTGAGTCTAGAAGGCCTAGGCCCCTTTAAATGCACTAGACACAAGCAAGATGGCCTAGAAGCCTCTAGAGAGGCCTTTTGCCCCCTAGTCAATCTAGCATGCCCTAAAAAGATTCAAAAGAGTCTAGACATGCTATACTACTTGCTAACACTAATGTACGAAGTCTTTACAGCATGTTTGCTAGCCATACACTTGGCCAATTATACACCACATGTTCTAAGGGGGCATTGGTTACAAATAGGGGTCACCCCTACCCCTTCATTTGCATTTATGTTAAAAAGAGAACCAGCCTAATGTACATAGTTGAATAAGTAATAAAAAACATTCTTTCCATATAATTGCTCTCGTATTTGCTTACGTACGTGCCTGATGGGTGTTGTTATGCCCACTACTCTTCGAGTTAGTGTCGTAAGGCTGTACCAAGACATACGTTAGTGTAAGTTTGTGTTTAAAGCCACACATAGCTAGGTTAAAGTCCTACTCATAGGACACCAACATTTGCTATAAGTGTGGTATAAGAGCCTGTGTGTATCACCACATAAAAATATATGGCATTAGAAACGAGGTCAAAGCCCTAAAAAGATAGGTTGAGTTTTAAGTGTTGTAATGTGTCGAACATGAATTTGACATGCTAGACTTAGATGGATTAATTTCTTATTTTTATTTTCTCATGTTGGAACATGACTTAATTGTTGGATCAAATTGCTTGTTTGACTTTACCCTAAAAAGTTATTACGAAATAACCAAAAGACTTAAAGTCACCACTAATATATTTTGATTACATGAGATTGGAGTTTACCTTTTAAAGATTATTAAACCTTCGTAAACAAACTTTGAAGTCTATATATTAACTACAGATTCATATGAAAAGAGTTTGAGAGTTGATTACACGCAAAATGAGACATGTCCCTTCCACATGCCCAAAAATAGTAATTGTTAATCATGTGTTATCCTAAATTCTAATTAAATTTGGTTTTAATTTTTTATCATTTAATTATAATTCTTTTATTTTAAAATTATCATAAATTAATGTTGTTATTTCAATTGGAAGTAAATTAGGTTTTAATTAATTTTGAAAATCAAAATGAATGGGTTTTACTCAACTAATGTCGTGTTGTTCGAACGCATACAAACTTGACCCTTCAGCATTAAAGGCAATGGTTAGGTGAAATGCATATGATGTACTTAGGTAAAGAGTTATCACCTAACCGATCGAGGAATTGCATAGAGATGCAATTGGTAAGCTATGTTACATAGCCAATTAGTTCTTTTACGATTTGTTAGGTAAACCCAAGGTTATAAAAGGATGAAAGAGGTGCCTAGGTCATTAACAAAATTCAAATGTTGAACTTTTCGTAGAGGTGGCAAAATGAACCCACACTCAAAAACCTGCCCGAAAAAACTTGAGTCTGAACTCGAACAAAATTCGATTTGACCAAAAAGTTAATGGCCTGAACCCGAGAAAACTCAAACCTGAAATAGCCCAAACCTGAAATGACCCGAACCTGAAAGAACCTGAACCCGAAATGACCCAAACCTGAAATGATCCGAACCCAAACCCGAATTCAATACTAAAAATAAATATGAGGAAATTATAATTATATAATTTTTAATAAATAAAAAACTTTAATTATGAATTTTATTTTAATATTCATTTAATAATTTAATTAAATATTAAAAACTTAATTTATATTTTAAATATGATTAAACTTCTCATGAGTTGGGCCGGGCCGTGGCTTAAATTTTTTCAAAATCCCAAGCCTAGGCTTTTATTTAATGTACCCAGACCTGTCTATTAAAGTCAGAATTACTGTTTATCACATTAAAGAATATTTTTTATTAATATTATATATTTTTATAATTAAATTTAAATAAAATATATTAATTTAAAATTACTGTTTTAAACCAGGTTGAGCTATTATGATATAAAAATATGAGAACTTGGGCCCAGGCCCAATGAGCCGGGTGATAGCCCGACCCTTGAACAAGTTCATATATGATAAAATATTAAGTTATCAATAAGTAAATCATATCATTAGATTTGAAAATATTATCAATAAAGTATCTTATCTATTTATCACTTTTTTTTAAATTTTATTAACTAAATTTATTAAATATTGAAAGTTTGTGTAAATTAGTAGTAAAATTTTAAATACTTCTTTGAATATTATCCTTATTTTATAATTATTATTATTATTATTTGTAATGGTAATTAAAATATGATAACAGTATAACAAAGTAATAAGATAAATTAAAAATATAAAAACCATAACAGATAATACTATATAAAAAATGAATTAAATATTAAATATTAATACCATATATAATTTAATTAAATATTAAAAATTTAATTTATATTTTATATATGATTAAACTTACTCATGGGTTGGGCTGAGCTGCGGCCTAAATTTTTTTTTAAAATCCTAAGCCTAAACTCTTATTTAACGTGCCCAGACTTGCCTATTTAAGCCAGAATTACTGTTCATCATATTAAAGAATATTTTTTTATTCATGTTTATATATTATATAATAATTTTAAATAAAATATATATTATTTTAATTTAAAATCATTGTTCTGACTAAGTCGAGCTAATCTTAGACAAAAACATGAGAACCTAAGTCTAGGCCCAATTGGGTCAGGTGGGTAACCCGACCCTTGAGTAGATCTATATATGATAAAATAATAATTTATATAAAAAAAAATCATATCATGAGCTTTGAAACGTTGTTGATAAAGTATATTATTGATTTATCATATTTTTTAAATTCAATTAGCTAAACTCATTAACTATTGAGAGTTTATATATGTTAGTTGTAAAATTTTAAATACTTCTTTGATTATTATTATTATTATTACTTCAAGTAAGGATAATTAGAGTATGATAATAGTATAACAAAATAATAACATAAATTAAAAAAATGGAAGTCATAATAGACAATACTATATCCAAAATGAATCAAATATTAAATATTAGATATTAAATATTAATACGATATATAATTTAATTAAATATTAAAAACTTAATTTATATTTTATATATGATTAAATCTACTCATGGGTTAGGCCAAGCAGTGGCTTTAATTTTTTAAGATCTCAAGCCCAAGCCCTTATTTAATGTGCCTAGACCTGCCTATTTCGGTTAGAATTATTGTTCATCATATTAAAAAATATTTTTTATTAATATTTATATATTTTATAATTAAATTCAAATAAAATATATGTTTTTTTAATTTAAAATCACTATTTTGAGTTAGGTCAGGCTAGTCTGAAACAAAAATATAAGAACTCGAGCCCAGGCCCATTTGGGTCGCGTGGGTGGCCCGATCCTTGAGCAGGTCTATATATAATAAAATAATAACTTATCAAAAAGTAAATCATCTCATGAGCTTTGAAAGCATTGTCAATAAAGTATATTATTCATTTATCACTTTTTTTTTAAATTTAATTAGTTAAACTCATTAAATATTGAGGGTTTATGCATGTTAGTGTAAAATTTTAAATACTTTGAATATTATTCTTATTCTTATTCTTATTATTATTATTGTTATTATTTTTTCAAGTAATGATAATTAGAATCTGATAATAATATAACAAAATAATAAGATAAATTAAAAAATATGAAAGCCATAATAGATAATACCATATCAAAAACGAAGAATCACATGTTAGACTAGCAACAAAACCTGCCTATGGGCCAGACAGCCTGCCCAACACAATAGGTCCAACACGATTAGACGCAGGGTTTAGATTTTCAGTTTTAAGCACGTTTGACCTGAAACAGTATTTTTGAAATAAAATAATATATTTATTTAATTTTAATTATAAAATATGTAAATATTAATATAAAAATATTTTTTTAATATTATGAACAATGATTTGTACTTAAACAGGTCGGCCAGGCCAAATTCGGCCTTGAGCTTAGAATTCAAAATTTTTTCGGGTCCCCGCTTGGCCCATAAAGCCGAACTAAGATTTTTTTTGGTCGGATAAGGCCAAATTCAGGCCTAGGCTTAGAATTTAAATTTACGTAAAAGTGATTACATTTAACATAAAATAAAAAATGATGTAAAATATACTCAAACTCGAACCCAACCTGAACTCAAATCTGAACTCAAATTGGCCCGAACCCGAATGGACCGAACCTGAATTGGCCCGAACCCAAATAGACCAAAACCTGAATTAGCCCGAACTTGAAATGACCTATCCCAAACCCACCCAATTGCCACCTTTAACTTCTCATATTGTAGATGGGGGCTATAATGTCGATAAAATAATGATGACAATCATTAAAGTTGTAAAATCTTACTTGATGATTGAAATTGCAAACTATTGACTATAAAAATGTTTTGCTTTATAATGGACATAAGTACAGCATGACCAATAGACTATCGCTAAGTAACATACATGATGCTAATAAGCTTAATGAGCCAGACTCCATTGACTAGGCCCACATTGAATGGCATATCCATGAATAGCCCATTATGTCAAGGGCAGTCTATCAAGTTCATATTGATGACCTTGATCAAGCTACATCATGATGATGGCTAGTATGACGCTTGAAGTCCAAAAAGAGCAAGTAGCTATTTATGCTTGTGAAATCATCTGAAACCTTTAAGAATTGTTCCTAAGGATAATCATAATGAGATATCGATATCTCTAAGGAATTGTTCCTAAGCAAGATGTTAGAAAGTAGCCTAATTAGGCCTCATATGATAGAATGTATTTCAAGACTTGAGCACTTTTGATGGATCATGATCCTTGCATTATCGATAAACTTTCTTTTAAAGAAAGACAAAGGGAATGATAAGGGAATACACCAACATAGTAGAGAGCTAAATTAATAGAGTATAAATTGCAAGGAAAATTTTGATAAGATCAAAATTAGGAAATTTACAGAAGTTTCAATATTAGATAAACACTGAGATTAATTCACTTCTCTTGGTATATGATACCTAGAAGTTGATGCTTAAATATGTATGAGATATTATAAGACCAAACAAAAGGAATAATGAAGATAAGCCATAAATAAAGGCAACCTTGTTGATATTGATTAAAACTTGCCTTCTTGATTGATGCTTTTGAAACATAAACATGATTTACATGCCAATTAAGGATAATTGTTGGTATTTGGCCTATAACTTATAGGATTCAAACATAGTTTTTGAATCCAATTCCCTTTAAATCGCTTGTAGGACCTAGTGGAAGGCATTTATGATCTAAAAGTTAAAGATAGTAATTTTGGAAAATATTGGGGTAGCAAGTAATCAGATTACAAAATTAATAAAATATCATATAAACATGGCAGTGAAAACATAACAATAGAGATAATCCAAGACTCCTTAAACAAGATAATCTTGTAAGATGTTGGTTAATCTTTTTAGATCAAAAAACCTAAAGATCTATTCAAGATTCAAACATACCTTAATGTTGAGAAAACATTTAGCAATTCCATGACCTAATTACACGAAAACACCAAGCTTGGTCGTCATATACCAAAGCTGTCCAAACGTCTAGCCTCTAATGGTTATCCACATAGGTGACACAAAAATTCTTTAATAAGGAAGAAACTTTGTTGCTGGAAGTTGTGCTGGCTACTTAGGTTTCAATAAACCTTTCCTTGCACTTGGAAGATCTTGATTCAACAATCAAATAGCTAGGAAAAAAATAAATTTTCTTCCAAGAAACCAAGGATTGTGCAATCTTCTTAGAGTTTTAGGGAGAAAATGCCAACTAGGTTTTCTAAGCTTTCTTAGCTAATTTTTCAAGTACGAAAAAAATCTATGTGGGATGGCAATCATAAGGCAATATATCTAGGGTTTAAAGTTTTAATTTTTGAAAAGTGATCATTTTGCACCTAACCTATGTGAACTCAGTCAAATTGAGCCTAATTAACTATTACTTGTATTAAATATATTAGCCCAGTCTTAATTTAATTTCTGCTAAAACCCTAATGTGTGTGACCTGTTAGGTTCTCATCATATTGGCAATAAATATAAAATAGACCAATTAAGAATATTTTATATTTATGGATCGAGATTGGCATCTAGCAATGCATCATGGCCCCCCAACATGCAAGAAGTGTCAAGATAGTTTTGATAAGCCTTTCAGTGTTTAATACCTCTATGTAATAAATATCCTGGAATTAGCAAGAGCATGGTTCAGTGTCTACCCTTAGTTCATTCCATATTAGTATGTAACTTTTATGTGTTAATTATATAATCAATATTGCCTTAACCAAGGACTTTGAGTTAACACGGGCCAAGTACATGTGAGACATGTCCCTTTTTATTGCTTGGGATGATGAATCCTCTCTAGACCATTCATTCACCTGCCATATAGTTCATGTCATACCCAAAACCTCCCTACCATAAGCATCCATCTATTGTGGACCTGTTCATGATAGAATAAAAGCATAACACTCTTTATATGAGATAACTTGTGTCACAAGTCTAAGAATTATTTACACTATTAAAACATGAGAATATTTTCATAGACACTTAAGTGAAATACCAAAAAGAACTCTCATGGCAGGTTATGTTTAATGAACTTTTTACCGTAACAAGCACTCATATGATGTCCCTAACTATCTTTATACTTTAACTTATGAGATTAGTTGCATGCATCCTTTGCATGAAGGCTCACATATGCTGGTCTTTATGCATTGTAAATGCCCTGTCTTGACAATACAATGACTACAAATGTTTTTAGCAACATGGCTTTGATGCATAAGGATCTCATAATTTTAATTATTTAAAATTCCCTCACAAGGCCAATATGTTTCATAGGCTTTCTCTACTTAAGAAATTTATAACAATTATACAATGAAATATTATGGATAAAAAAGACCTTTATAACATTAAATAAATATAATGTTTGATTACATGAAATCACTAGATGATAATGCCTTACAAGCCACAACTATTGGCTTGTAGGCTTACACTAATAGTAATTTCACTTAGTGATAAATAGCCATGAAATGTAATTATTTAAAGAGTGTTCTAAACTAGAGAGGATTTCATGTTTATACCCTAAAGGTCATAAACAAACTCTTTTGTTTATGCTCACAAAAGGAGTTACATTTAGATCCTTAGATTACAAGCTAATAAAAGATTCCTAATAGTTGTTAAAGTAATAACTGAGACATATGATTGGAATCTGGGTCTCGTTGTGATCTAAATAGTTGATGACTTTGATAATGAGATTATTATGAATGTAATTGAAACATATTCTCACAATAATACTAAAGCTTTGTCTAAGTTGAGACACAACTGTTAATTGAAAGTGTTCAGCATTGGATGCATTAACAATTGGCTTAATGCAAGTGGGAGATGTTACTATATGCCCTAGAGCCAATCAGATTAGATAAGGCATATAACAGTTAATAATGCAAACCAGTCACTCATGTTAGTGATTCAAGGTTTTCCTTCATGTTATTAGCGTGACTAACAATTATGCAAATACTAATCGGATGAAGCCCATGAAGCACAATTACCTGGCGAAGTTAGTAATGAGTTATGGTGATGAGATCCTTATGCATCAAAGCCATGTTTCTAAAAACATTCCTAGGCATCGTATTGTCAAGGCAGGGCATTGACAATGGATAAAAACTAGCATATGTTAAGCTTCGATGTATTTGATGCATGTGACTCTTTGATCTTATAGAAGTTAAAGTATAGGATACTTAGGGATAGCATATGGGTTATTTTACGAAAACAAGTTTACTGAAGATGGCCCCTATGAGAACTCCATTTGGTATAAGTCACTTAAGTGTCTATGGAATATGCTCTCATATGCCAGTTGTATATATTAGTTCTTAGACTTGTGGTACAAGGTCATCTCATATAAGGAGTGTCATATTTTCTGAAATGGGTCCACAATGGATGGATAGTTAAAGGAGGGTACATTGGGTATGACATGAATCCATGGTGGATGGATGAGTGATTAAGAGAGGATTCACCATTTTGAGTGACATTTGAGACATATCTCATACATCTTGGCTTTGGTTAACTTGATAAAATCATTGGCCAACACATAATGGATTTAGGAGAAATTATTTTTCTAAATTCATGAGGTTAACCAAAAGCTACAGGAGCTAATATGGATTGATACATGAGTAGACATTGCACTATTCTTATAGCCTTTCCAGGATATCTAGTGAAAGGACCAAAGTACAATAAGAGCTGGGATTTAATTAAGTATAACTTGATTGAATAAGTTCAATTAAGAATAATTTAAGATATAAATTAAATTTGTGAAATCTAATTAGATATATGTTAATATGGCAACAAAGATAAGAATGTTTTATAAAGATATTGTTCATTTGTAGACATGGTTTTAGGGATATTAATAAATAAAGCCAAATAATTATATTTAGAAAATTAAGTAATTATTTGATAATTATTTAATTAATTCTTTAATATTATTTACATGAAGTAAAAATTATTTTCTTGGGTTAGAAAATTTTATTTATGAATTAAATTATCTAACATGTGAATAAAAAGGTTAAGTTAAAAGCCCTAATTGGCAAGTCAAGAGAGTTATGAACTATTCCAAGTTGGGCTTCGTGCATGGAATAGCTATTTTTGGTATGTTATTGGGCTAAAATATTAATAAGTTAATACTAAGGCCCAATCTTGAACAAGCTAATTAAAACAATTTTAATTCGGCTCTAAGAAACACTCTAAAGTGGGGCCACCTTTTGGGCATATTAGTAATGGGCGTAGTTGACTTGTTAGTAAAGTGTAACCTAGCCCAGAGTGTATTTAAATATATTATTAATGCTTTTTGGCTGATAATAAGCATTAGTAGAAACCCTAGGTCCAAACCCTAGACTTTTTTAAGAGGTTTGGTGTTACTTTTGGTTTCCTTAAGTTTTTTTTTTTTTTTTTTTACATTTTCATGGCTTTTCAGAGTGTTTTTAAATCGTTTTTAACACAGTGAAAATAGAAAAATAGTTTTCTAGCATTGAGAGATAATTTTTTCACAAAAGTTGTGAAATTAGCCAAATCCCAAAATCATTGCTTTCTTAAGCCTACTTTATGTCGATAGTATTCTAGGTGATCTCAAAGTGTTTTTAACCATAATAAAAGTAGAAAATTGATTTTCTATCTTGTGGAATCAACTAAGATCAAGAATTATGATTTTTGGATTCGTTTATTAGTATTTATGAAAAATAGCTACTTCCCTATGAGGTTGTTTCTTCTTCTCTTTGGTGCAACGAGCATGGGAATTGTTCTTGGATCACTTCAGATCTAAACCAGTTAGGTAAATATCTTTTGGTTGAGGCCTGAGAAGCCTTCTGGCTAGAATAAAAAACCACCAAACCCTATGAAGGTTCCACTAGGCATCTATATAGATCACTGTTAAAGGCAGGACACTTGGATCGCTTTTGGCCTCAAGAAGACATCATAGTAATCAAACCATGGTGTGTTTGTGTAAGGATCGACACACTTAAAGTTATGAGTCTCTAAGCAAGTATGATTTCTAATAGATCTGTGTTTTAAAATTGCTATCCAATCACATGTACATCTCTTCTTAAGATCTTAAGAAAATTTGAGTGTTTCTTTATTTAATTCTATTATGCGTATTTAATTTTAATTAAATTTTATGCCTATATCGATAAGCACGAGCCTGAGATTTTCTCTTTCAGATCTTAATGGACATGCATTGACGCAAAGGTTTGTAAATGATTCTAGAATCATCTTTAGGGTACTATTACTGAAATAACCCTAGGGGACATGTTTTAACAAGAAGGTTCCCATAAATAACCCTAAGAGACATGTATCAACACAAAGGTTCCCACAAGATCCTAAGGACTTGGTTTTAAGGTAGTGTTACCTAAATATCCTAATGGACATTCTTCGACACGAAAGTTCCCAAACGACCATAAAGACTCTATTTTAAGGTATTATAACCTAAATACCCCCAATAGACATGTTTCGACATGAAGGTTCCTACCTGATCCTAAGGTGATAAAACTTTCTAAAATGACCTCAGATAATGCAAAATATTCTAAATGGCCTTAAAATGAATGGAAAAATGCTAAAATGACCTAGATCATATGAAATAACCTAAATGACCCTAAAATGAATGAAACTATATAAAAGCCCATTAAAGCATGGAAATGCCTAAAATAGGCCTAAAATGCATAAAATTGCATAAAAGGTCTTAAATCATGGCAAATGACTAAAAAAAGTAAAAATTATATGAAATTACATAATAACCCCTAAATCATGGAAAACAATAAAAATAGTGCTAAAATGATGAAATACAAACCCCTAAATCATGAAAAATGACTAAAATGATTTCAACATGCATGAAATTACAAAATAGTCCCTAAATCATGGAGAATAACTTAAATGATCTAAAATACATGAATTTGCATAATAATCCCTAAAATATAAAAAATAACTAAAATGGTCCCAAAATGCATGCAGTTGCATAAAAGTTCCTAAATCATGACAACTTAGTAGAATGATGCTAAAATACTTGAAATTTCATAAATGGTCCTAAATCGTTAAAACTCACTATTATGACATAAAAAGGTATCGAATGACATAAAGGTCCTTAAGTCATGAAAAATGACTAAGATAGTGTTAGAATGCATGAAATTACATAATAGTACTTAAGATGCATGAAATTATTTAGTAATCTCTAGAAATGCATGGAATGACATGAAAATCTTAAAATGCAAGAAATGACATAAATATCCCTAAGTCATGGGAAATGACTAAAATGAAAAAAATGCATGAAATAACAAAAAAATCCCTAAGTCATGGAAAATGACTAAAAATACATTAAATTGCATGAAATGACACAAAAATCCCTAATATGCATGAAAACATCATGGAAAAAATTACAAAATAATCTTTGAAAGTTTCTAACATCAAAATGCACCCATAAACATCTTATTTGCCAACAAACATACAAGAATGGTATTATATATGATTTTTATACATAAAATATTTCATCCATACATGGATTCATCTTTATGCATGGTGATGTTCCAAAATCATGATATTTTGCATGAACATGCAAATAATAGTTATTAATGCATGAAAATGTAATAAAATGCATGAATCATGCATAACATGGAATACAAGTAACACTAAAAGTCGACAGAAATTGAATTATGAAACAAAAAGACTTGACGAAAACCATAAAAAAAACTAAAGAAACTTAACATAAAACATTTAGAGAACAAGTTTTCGTAGTGGGAAAATGATTTTTGTGAAACTTTAAACCAAAATCATCAAAGAAAACAAAAATATAACATTTAGAGATCATTCCTCAAGATTTAGCCATCAATTTAGTTTTTAGACCCTTGCCTCCAATCATCATCTAAGCATGGCTTAGGATCCTTAAGCTCACATAAGATAAAGAGAAAAATGAGCCAACCAAATATAAAGAAGTAAGTGGATTATACTTGGAGAAACTTTTTCTTTTCCTTCGTTTTTCTCTTTTTTTTTCTTTTTCTTTTTTGGTTTCTTCAATTGAAAACTAGCTCACTCTTCTATTTGGGATGCCACAAGAGGTTTAAAACCTTCCTTGGTTGATTACCACTTATCCTTATGCACTACTACTTATTTCTTGACAACATACATACGCTTGCTTGCAAGTAATCTCTCTAAGCCATTGGTGTTCTAATCAAATAGGTTAAAATCCTTTTACTGGGGCATGGTTTCAACTGGGCTAGTGGACAAACCAAGCTGCATGCCCCCAAGGAGAAACCTTCTGCCAGAATGGCCATATCTTGGTTTCATACAAGAAAGACTTTTTAACATCAACCCAAAATAGCACCACATTGAATTCCAATTGAACTAAACACAAAATAGTCAACAAATAACCAAACCAGATACCATTTAGTTCCCAAGCATAATTAAAGCATTAATCCCACATATTCTAAGCTAATTCAAGCATCTAATGGCTTAAGCTATATAGATGGTTCTCATGGTTATGTTTTAATGTGAAGAATGTTGGTGAAGGACTTTTTTCATGGTTATGAAGTAATCAAAGGCCATTAGGAAGGTTAAATGTAAGAAAATTTTGGTGTGAAATATTTTTCATTATCAAATGACATGTAACGTCAATACATTTAGTGTTTGTAACAATATAATAGCTTTTCAGTACTAAAAAACCTAAAAATCCTAATATTGTATCGATACAATATGCTCTGTATTGATACAACTACTACTTTAGACTTAAAATGATCAAAACCCGATGATGTTTTGATACATTAATGAGATGTATTGATACCTCTTCATGAATCTCACAAAAATTATATTTTTTTACACTCTAAGAGTTTCTAATTGATTGATTCGGTCTTAGGCATTTCCAACCTTTATTTTTTTTATCTTTTTTAATTTTAATTTTAATTTTTTATTACCTTCTAATTAAGTCCTAAGATGTTAGAAATTGGTCAGAAAGGAAAGATAGGTGAATTTCTCTTAAAGTCTTAGATTGAGCATAGTTTGCTTGAAAAGAGCTCAAATAAAATTAAGTGTCCACATTAGAGCTTTATCCTTGGCGACATAGCCGAATTCCAACAGCATATTATGTAATGATTAAAATTGAGTGGGTGATGAAACATATGTTAGGATTCAAATTGTCATACCTAGATAAATAGGCATTAGAGCTAATCAACTGTAGTTATAACCTGATCTACCTTAAATGTGAAGAGGCCTTATTCAAGTATCAGAGCATAGGCATAAGTATATAAGAATGTGAAGTTTGTCTAAAACCTTAAGCTTATTATTCATTATTAGCACTACTATTTTCTCATCCTTTACTTTTTAGAACTTTCATTAATTTAAGCATCAGAGCATGCCCTGGAGTCATTAGTTTAAGCATCAAAGCATGCCCTAGAGTACTAATTCCGTAACCCCTCTGACCTTTCTTGTCTTGTTGATCATTGCATGGCCTTAACTAGATCATCCTCCTTCAGACACTATCAATACTTCTTTTGAAGGACGTCTTTGGTATTTTTCTTTGATTAAATTAATCCTATGTTGTTTTCATCGGACTTATTTTTATTCATTCTCTTTTTTTGTTTTAATTTAATATTATTATAAGTTCTATGAATGTGCTTTTTAGAAGTGATTAGATTTACTTTTGAATTACCTGTGCCATTGGAGTCAATTAAATTATCTTAATTTTGTGCTCTCTTTATAGTCTTAAGCACATAACAAGAGATTTAATGGATAGTTTCCTTTATTTTGGCATAAGATTTTTCCAAAATTCTTTCGTAAAGTTGACCAATTTGTCAATACTAGTGGAGACTTCGATTTATTTATCAATATTTATTCTTTCATATCAAACGTTATGTGCAAGCATTTGGAGAACTTATGTTTTTTTATCACCAGCTTATTTTTTAATATTTGGAATATGAAAATACGATTGCAAAGCATACTTTTTGAATCCAACTTCTTTAGTATCATATTTTTATTTTAGTGTCATCCAAATTTCTTTTATTAAATAATAAGTTTGGTCATAATAATTGTACAAATTGTGAGAAAAACATTTGAGTACATAATTTTTGTAGTTGTTGTGATACTTTTCTTATTTTTCTCAAGTTCTTTTCATGTTTAAATTATTTGCATTAGTTGTAGCTTCATTATCTTTTACCTAAGGATCTTTTTTCACCAAAGTATAAGAGATAATCAAAAGAGTGAGATAGAAAAAAAAATTTTACTTCCATCTCTTACAATTTGCTCGTGAAAACAAAAAAAAAAAAATACTTCAAGTCATTAGGATTGACTAATCATGGGCAAACTTTAAGTAACTTGTTAGTGTAAGTAACTGCAACCCAATCAATTTAGCTTGTCGTACACTAGTGCTTAGTAATTTCATGTCACAAACATTAGAGTTTATTAATGCTAATAAGGTATTTCTTTATCCCTAAGAACTTATTTGATAATTGCTATAAACATCTTATGTAGATAAAGCCTATGAAACATATTGGCCTTACAAAGGAAATGTAATAAGTTATAATTATGAGATCCATATGTGTCAAAGCCATATTTCTAAAAATGTTCTTGGTCATTGTATTGTCAAGAAAGGACATTGACAGTGCTTAAAGATTGGTATATGTTAAGCCTTCACATATTTAATGCATGCAACTCTAGATCTCATAAGTTGAGATATAAAGATACTTGAAGATAATAAATGGGTGCATGTTTTAGGTATGACATGAAGCATACTGAAGGTGGATGAGTGGGCCAGAGAAGGTTCATCATCCTAAGTGATATAAGGGGACATATCTTACATGTACCTAGCCTGTGTTAACTCAAAGTCCTTGGCGAAGGCAATATTGATTGTATAAGGGTTGTACGGCTAATATAGAAAGGGTTAAGGGTAGACACTGTATCAGGCTTTTACCTTCTTCAGGATATATGATGAAATGATTGAATTACATTGAGATACTAAACATTTAAGGACTAGTCAAAACCAATTTGACAATCCTTGCATGTTGGGTGGCCATTATGTATTGTTATATGCCAATTTTGGTTTATAAATATAAATATTCTTGATTGAATAAATTATACTTTTTTATTAATATAATGGAGGCTTAATAGGTTAAACAAATAAAGGTAATTAGTAGAAAATAAAATGAGACTAGGGTCATTTACCTAATAAAATTAAAAGTTACTTAAACCCAATTTGAATAGTTTAAGTGGGCCAAAGTGCAATTAGACCAAAAGGTAGAAAACATTATCCCTAAGTATTTAAACCCTACTTTTTTGTCCACAATACTTTTGCATTGTTTGGTCTCCCCTACATGAAATTATGACATCCTTTCTCTCCCTAAGGATAGTTTACGATTTCACCCAGATTGAAAGAAAAACTATTTTCTTCAATCATTTAATTTAGAGTATAATGAGACTAAAGGCTAAAGGAAGGCTTTTGAGACCTAAGTTGCTAGCATAGCTCCTAGCAAAACAAAGTCTCTCCCTTTTGAAAGCTTTCCAAGTCACCTTTGTGGATTACCATTAGAGGTTAGACGTTTAGACAACTTTGGTTTATGACAACCTGGCTCAGTACACAAGAGTTAGTGGTCATGGAATATCTGTGACGATATTGAATCACCCCTAGGCTGAGGTATGAGAATTCTAGATCTGCTATATGAGTTATTGTTTTGAAAGATCGATAAGAGATGGGCAAGATGATTCAATTTTGGGAGTCTCACTATTTTTGTTTTTATGCTTTCTAATGCTCCTCTTTACATTTTTTTAAAATAATTTTGTAATTTATTCAAGCATCAATTTGAGACTTCCTTTAAGTGGTATTAAAGTATCCTTGAACTTGTTTGATCAATCTAGTGTTTTATTTGTTATCGATTACAAAAAAAAAAAAGTTTTGATTTCGATGCTGTTTTGATTCGTTTCACGTGTTAAAAATTATAGAAATTGTTTCTATTTAATTTTTAATTTTCCTTCATGTTAATTCATTTTTATTTTAAATATTAATTAATATAAAATATGAATTCACTGATTAAATAAATGGGGCGATCATTTGTCAACAGTTTAATGTTGATTTGTGCTGGGTTGACTGTGTTTTTGGTGTTTCAATGAGGCTAAAAATTTCGTAATATTTTCAGCAACCATAGCTGCTATTTTTCCATTTTTTCCACTTTGTAAGTGTCATAATTGTTTATAATACTTTTTGGGAAATCAAGTCAAAATCAGACTTGAAAATGTTTTAATTCTAGGCTATATTGAGTGCATTAAGTGCGTATAAACCAAGTGGCACTTAGACTTTCTTCTTGAGACCTTGACTATAGCATCCATGGCAGCATTAGATGCTGTAATTTGCTGCAATTTTTCAGATATTTAGTGGGAGAAAGGCATGAGCGATTCAGTTAAACTAGGATGGCTTATGAAAGCCATGTGTGAGAGGAAGTCCTAGTAGGACTAAGACTTTCCTTTTATTACACCTTCTCCAAGTAATTGTGAAAGTTAAATCAATATGGATTCTTGGTATTTAAGATCTGATATGATTAGATCAAGATAATCAAAAATAAATAAATAAATTTACTAAAAGTTAGCAAGTTGGCTGAATAAAGAGACCTTTATGAAAATTTGTATTCCATTAAAACTCCTAGTTATCACCAAACACCTAATTATCGAATTGTAATAATTTCTTAAAATGCTTAAGATATGTAGTGGATAATGCAATAAACATGAAAATAAATCTAGTTAAATTGTCTAATTGGATAGTATTTTATTTAAATGATCAATCCTAATTCGATCAGGATTTGTTCTAATGATATTAGAATAAATATTAATCATGTACGAAAATTAAAATATGGATCAATTACTAAACTTCAATATTGGTAATCTAAATTTAAAACACTTTTATAAATTCATAATATGTTATAAAATTATTATGGACAAGGACCAATATGGTTGCGAATGTTTAGTTAATTGTTCACAGATGTTTATGTTATTAAATTAGGTTTGCGAACCCTGACTTATCTTTATTGTCTTCAGATTTGTGAAATTTTTTTCTCATCAATTCCTTTTGAATATAACTCAAGGTTTCTCTATTATAAATGTAATTAGATTACATAATAAGTGTAAAATTAGGGTTAATTAGGAAATATTTTGTAACTCGAAGATGAAGATTCAAATGAAAACATTATGAAGCTCGAGAGATTGCAAGAAGCAGATGAAGACTTTGTATGCAGTCACCTAAGAATAGACCAAGCAATTTCCTTTGATGGCTTAAAGACATTGCAATAGATAAAATTCCATAATCATCCAAGTAGTATGCATGATAGTAAATTTATTTTATGTGATAATATATAATGCTATGCATGCTAATAAGATGATACCTAAAATACAATGAATAAAAAAAATCCCCAATACAATATTAACTCACATGATTCACATGATAAAGACATCTTCCATCATCAATAACAAGATACTCGAGTCCTAACTGTGGGAATCTTGCTAGGATGACCCAAGGTCAAGCCTACCATTATAACTGCTTGAGTTATGAATGACGGGTCATACTCAACTAATGTTGTGTTGTCTGGATGTGTACAACTTGGTCGCATAGTGTTAGAAGTAATAGTTAAGCTAAATGTATATGATGCATTTAGGCAAAGAGTTGTCACCTAATTGATCCAAAAGTTGAATAAAGATGCAATTTATAAGCTATGTTACTGACCAAGTTAGGCTTGTATTAATTTGTTAAGCTGACTCAAGGTTGTAACATGTTGAAAGGGTTCTTAGCCTACCAAAAATACTTGAAAAAGATTTTCAAATAATAACGAGGGCTATTATTTCAAAAAAAAAAATGGTAGAAAAGCCAATAAAAATTCAATACCTTATCATTATTAGTTTAAAACATTAATCATTAATTAAATATTAATCACTAATTAATACTTATTTTCACACTTGGTTGTTGATAATGATATTTATAATAACTACTTTGCGAGGCATACTTGATGCATTAGCCCAACATGTATGGACTAGTATGTCAGGTTAAGAAATATTCTTAATAAATGGAAGCTACTTGACTTCCACATTAACATGATTAAGTTGAATTACTCTATCGTTGATTCAGCTTCCTAGATATTTGATTCAAGATATGATCACACTTATATAATGGCATAAGTTTGGTAAAGAATAGTAGAGAACTGGGCTCTAATAAGGTGATTTCTAAAATGGGCAATGGAACAAAAGTTGTAATTTCTGCCATAGGAACATGTACCTTATCATTGCCTTCAAGCATAAGCTTGGAACTAAAAATTGTCTTTATGTTCCTAGATTGTCTAAAAACATCATTTTAGTCTCATACCTTATTATAAATGATAATTTCAAGTTTCAGATGAAAGAAAATAGTTATTCAATTATTCTACATGACATCATCTGTGAATCAACCTCATTACAGAATTGGCTTTTTATGTTGGATCCATAATGCCTATACCTAACATAAATGTGAAGAAAGCAAAGAAAAATGATCCAATGAAAACCTATATTTAGGATTATAGGCTTGGACATGTTAACGAGACTCGAATAGCCATGTTATACAAATAAGGTTATCCCAACCTATTTGATTATGAATCATATGGGACATATGATTATTGTCTTTTTAGCAAATGACCAAGACTCCCTTCATTTAAAAAGGTGAAAAGCCTGGTGATTTTTTAGGCCTAGCATATTCAAATGTATATGGATCAATGAATACAATGGTCAGAAATGGGTATTCGTACTTCATTACCTTTACCAACGATTACTCAAGGTATGGGTATGTAAACTTAATAAAGCACAAGTCCAAGGCCTTTAAAAAGTTCAAAGAGTTTAGGGCCGAAGTAGAAAAACAAACTGGCAAGAGAATTCTAACTCATAGATCTAATCGAGGAATAAAGTATTAGGTTAATAATTCTTGGATCATTTGACAAAAAAAGGTCACAATGGACTCGACCCAAAACTCCATGACATAATGGAATGTTTAAAAGGAAAAATCAAACCTTATTGGACATGGTTCATTTTATGATATCTAAGGCAGACCTTTTGATATCCTTTTAGGGATATACCTTAAAATTTGTTGCCTATCTTCTGAATAAGGTTTTATCCAAATCAATAGATAAGATGCCATATGAAATGTGGCTTGGTAAAAGACCATTGTTGTCTTACATCAAGATTTTGGGTTGTCCCAGTTATGTGAAGTGAACAGTGTATGATAAGATTTAGGGTTGTCATGCCTAGTGTAAGACCCGCAAGCCAAACACTTTAGCTTGTAATACACTGGCATTTAGTGATATCATGTGACAAATTAGAGTTATTAATGTTAATGAGCTATTTCTTTATCCATAGAAATAATTTGATAGATTTTATGAACATCTTTTATAGATAAAGCCTATGAAACACATTGGTCTTATAATGGATATGTAATGAGTTTCAACTATAAGATCGTTATGAATCAAAACAATATTTTTAAAAAAGTTCTTGGTCATTGTATTGTTAAGAAAGGGCATTAACAAAGCATAAAGACTGGTATATGTTAAGCCTCTAAGCATTTGATGCATGTAACTCTGATCTCATAAGTTGAAATACAGATATGCTTAAGGACAAAATATAGGTGCCTGTTATGTAGAACAAGTTCATTGAACTTGACCTACTATAAGAGTTCTACTTTCTATTTCATTCAAATGTCTATGGAATACTCTCATGTGTCAGTAGTATAAGTGATTCTTAGACTTGTGACAGTAGGTCACCTTATATATGGAGTTTCATGCTTAAAGATTGTCAAGAATGAGTCCATAATAGATGGATGCCTACAGTAAGTTGGTTTTAGGTATGACATTAAGCACGTTAAGGTGGATGATTGATCCAGAGAGGACTCATCACCGCAAATGATATGAGGGGACAAGTCTCACTTATACCTGGCTCGTGTTAACTCGAAGTCCCTAACCAAGGTAATACTAATAATGAAGTTAACACATAAGGGCAGCAGGGTTAATATGGAAAAGGTTAAAGGTAGACATTGCACCATGCTCTTACTTTCTTCAGGATATATAATGAAAAGATTGAATTACACTTAGATACTATACACTGAAGGGCTTGTCAAAACCAATTTCACATTTCTTGCTTATTGGGTGGCAATGATCCATTGCTAGATGCCAACCTTGGTCTATAAATATAAATATAAATATTCTTGATTAAATAAATTATATTTATTGCCATTTTGATTGGGGTATAATGGTTCACACACATAAGGCTAATTAGTGGAAATTAAAATGAGATTGTGCTCCTTTACCTAATAAAAATAAAAGTTACTTAGGCCTAATTTGAATAGTTCAAGTGGGCTAGGGAGTAAAGTGTAATTAGACCAAAAGTTAGAAAACCTTATCCCTAGGTATTGAAACCCTGTATTTTCATCCATAAAGAGTAATTTTTTAGTTACTTTTCCATTGTTTGGTCTCTCCTACATGAAAATTGGACATCATTTCCTTTCTTTAAAGATAGTCTACAATTTCACCTAAAATTAAAGAAAAGCTGTTTTTTTTAATCTTTTGATTTAGAATCTAAGGAGGTTAAAGGCTAAGGGAAGGTTTTTGAAGCATAAGCTGCTAGCACGGCTCTCGATAAAATAATTTTAGTGTAAGCCTTGTAGACCAATCGGTTGAGATTGTAATACACTAGCTATTAGTATTTTCATGTGATATACATTATGATTTTATCCTTGTAATATAGGGTATTTCTTTATCAATAAGATTATTTAATAATAGTTATTTATATCTTATGTAGATAAAGCCCTCAAAACACAACGTTCTTGGTTATTGTAATGTTAAGACATGGCATTAACAATGCATAACTACTAGCATATGCTAAGCTTTTGATACGTGTGACCCTTTGATCTTATTAGTTGAAGTATAGAGATACTTGGGGATAGCATATAGGTGCTTGTTATGAGAATAAGTTTATTAGACATGACCTACTATGAGAGTTTGATTTGGTATTTCACTCAAGTGTTTATAGAAATATTTTCATGTGTCATAATGTAAGTGATCCTTAGACTTGTGATATAAAGTCATCTTGTTTGTGGATTCTCATACTTAAAGATCATCACAAATGAATGCACTATAAATGGATGCTTATGGTATAGTAGTTTTGGGTATGACATGAAGCATGTTAAAGGTGGATGAGTGGTCCAAAAAGAATTCATCACCCTAAGTGATATGAAGGGACGTATCCCAATTCTTCATAGCCTATGTTAACTTAAAGTCCTTGGCTAAGGCAGTATTGATTATGTAGTTAACACATAAGGGTTTATACTGTTATGAAAAGGGTTAAGAGTAGACACTGCACCAAGCTTTTACCAATTTCAAGATACATGATAAAATGATTGAATTACACTAAGATACTATACAATGAAGGGCTTGTTAAAACCACTATGACACTTCATGCATGTTGGGTGCCCATGATGCATTACTAGATGCTAATCTTAGTCTATAAGTATAATTATTCTTAACCATATAATTTATACTTATTGCTGATGTGATGAGGGCCTAATGGGTCACAAACATTAGGTTGATTTATTGAAATTAAAATGAGACCGAGCTTAAATACCTAAATAGTAAAAGTTACACAAGCTTAAAATGAATTGTTCAAAGGCCAGGGACTAAAGTGCAACTACTGAAAAATTGGATGGTGTTGAAAACCTAGGTATTTAAGGCACATCTTGGCGTCACTTTAACCTAAAAAATAACCTACTTTTAGTTTTCTCTAAAAGAAGTTGCGGTGCTTTGGTGTTTTTTGCACCACCTCCCTTGAACATGCGAAAAACTGTTTTCTCTCTTCTTTTTTAAGTACTGGGTGTAGATTCCTAGCCAAAAATGAAGGTTTACAAAACCTAAACCGCTAGCACGGCTCTCGACAAGATACAGTTTCAACCTTGTAAAGATTTTTGGAGTTGCCTGTGTGGATCACTGTTAGAGGCTGGATGCTTGGACAGTTTTGGTTTGTGACAATGGAGTTCGGTGTACAAGAATGAAACAAAGATCATTTTGAATCTATCAAAATGGCTTTCTATGGATTGAGGCATGAATTTTCAGATTTCATACTCGTTCTTATTTAATTTGATTGATCAAAGATTTGTAAGATGATTTGTTGAGGCTGTTTAGTGAGTTCTATCACGTTTTTTTGTTTTTACTTTGATTTTTAATGCAAAGCAACTTCCCCAAATTTGAACAATGGACATACTATGTCCAAGATTTGATCCTTCAAACAAAATCTCTCATTTTGAAGGTTTTTCAAGTCACCTGTGTGGATAGCCATTAGAGGCTGGACACATGGACAACTTTGGTTTATGACAATTGGGCTCGGTGTACAAGAATTAGTGGTAATGGAACTTTTGCCATGGTATTGTGTCACCTCTAGGTTGAGGTATGAGAATTCTAGATATGTTATATGATTTGTTGTTTCAAAACATTTATTAGAAACATGCAAGACCATCTGGTTTAGGGAGTCTCAATATTGTCCGTTTTATACTTTCCATTGCTCTTATTTAAATTAGTTTAAATATTTTTATAATTTATTCAAGTATGAATCTGATACTTCCTTCACAATTTTCTCTACAAAGAATATTATCTCAACTTGTTGAAGATTCTTACATAATAATTTCCCAGGATAAGGTTAAATGATCAATTTAATGCTATCAAATTGTATCATAAATATTATAGCTGATCTAAGGTTATTGAATAGAGTTGTGGACAAGGTTTTTCTCTTGAGGCGTTACACATTCTTTCTGTAACACATTATTTCTGTAATAAAAACTATGTAAAGAGTTGTATTGCATAACATCCCCATGATACAATAAGCTCTGCCACCACTATATATCTTGTTAATATGTATAAGTTAAAAAGTACAAGTTCCACTGAAATTGACATTTTTTTTCATACTATTAATAAGAAATCTTGAAAAAAATTAAAAAAAACTTTAATAGAGATGTTAATATGATATTTATTACTTTTTAAAGTGAATATTTTGAAGTGAAGAATGACCTTATTATTTGAACTATAAGATTGAAAGATTACAAACACACAACAAAATTTAAAGGATCGAGGACGATCGATAATTGTCTCTAAGAGATACAAAAGTATCTTAAAAGTTTTAGAGGAAAAAAAAATCTATAGCCGTCATTCTCTAAAACTGTACCTTTGAAAAATTTTAGGAACTATATTAGTCCCCAATACTATTAGATTCAAGATAGTGAACTTTTTTTTATCGTTATCTTATCTCGTCCCTAAATTTTTTTATTTTGTAGTGGAGTGAAATAATTACTATTTTAGTATAACTTAAACGTATTTGTAATTTGAGAAAACTTGGGGCAATTAAATTAAATATCTTAATACCAAGATTACCTTAAAAAGGTTTTACTTCTTATATTAAAATACTCCACCAGAGGTTGCTTTACGGTTATCTCCGCAGACTTTAAATCTTATGATCATTTCCGTGGTAAAAAAAAAAAAAAACGAACATTTTGAGCGTTGCATTCGTTTTTGCCAATTATTTTCATTTAGACCCCTGAAATAATTGGTTTAATACATGTAAAATGTATCTGATTCTCACAGCTCAAAAGCTCAAATACAAGACAAAATATTGTTATATACATGCCAATATATATGTATATTACAAGGGTGTATTAGAGGGAGATGGTTGCAGGCTTTAAACTCAATTACTGTGACTGAAGCGCCATCTAAATGAGCCATATATATATGCCATTGCCATGCATGCATCTCTCAGGCTATTTGTTTGCCATTGCTGCTGCTACCTCTTCTAATGCATGTTTTTAAAGGTTTAGATGTTACATGGTGGAACCTTATCTTTCCGGCTGTGTAGGTTCGGATGCCATTCCCGACCGATGAAAATCTTAGTCCCTTGTGTTTCTTGACGAACGCCGGTCGGCACATCGAGTTCTTAGGTATTCGAAGGACTTTAACTGCGCAGATATTTTGCAGATTGGGAACTCCGTGGAGGTGGGAAGGAAGATCGATCAGAAAATCTCCATATTCATCAGTTATTGCTTGTGCTGAACCTGATTTGCTCTTGCAAGGAGTTTGGCATTTAAGAGCCACCAAAGCACCTGCGAAGTTTTGGAAATAAAAATTAAAAAAAAAATCCGATATATATAATTTTTAAAATATTCGAATTTGTTTTGTAGACATTTGAATGCATTTATTATGTATTTTTATTTGAGTTTTACTATTCAAATTTGCATCCGATCTAAATAACAATACTTGTTAGATTTCGATTAGCTAAATATCAAAATTTATTAAATTATTTTTGAATAAAAATATAATATTAAGCAAAAAGTAAACAAATGTCGAATTTCGATATCCGAATATATTATCTATATAAAAGATGAATTCAAATAATAAAATCAAAATAAATTCGAATAACATATATCAAATGATTTATATAAATATTAAATTTAATATCTAAATACAAAAGTTACACGAATTCACCGTATCCAAATAAAAACTAGTCAAATAAAATCAAATATTGAATTTTTTACTGCATCTATTAACATCCCTAATCATGATTTTCCACTTAACAGGCAATTGTCTTTTGAATGTTAATTGATTTCTTAACTGCATCTATTTGTCGTGTTGTCAAAAGTTAAGACTCCGGTTCATTGAGTTATATGTGTAATGATTAAATTGGTTGATGGATCGGTTATTCATCCAGCGTGGCAACATCCATTTTTATAATTTGAATTAATTATATTTAATTTGAATTATTATTTATTTAATAAAAATTTTATGAATTATAATTTATTTAATAAAAAATCAAAATTTAATTAAAAAAGTAAAAATTATTTTTTTACATAATAAAAATAAGTTTTTGAGTCCCGTCCTACTCAAGCCAAAGTTTAAACAAAAAAAAATTTCTTTCTAACCCAATTCAACTCGATTTATAAATGCTTATATCCCCTCTAAGTTTCAACCTCCCTCCTCTGAAATTAA
>JBBYHK010114901.1:0-39657 GCA_038382065.1 Adansonia grandidieri | reverse complement strand
AGTTCGGGCCATTCGGGTTCGGGTTTTTTCGGGTTCGGGCCGTTGACTTTTTGGTCAAATCGGGTTCAGTTCGGGTTTGGGCTCGGGTTTTTTCGGGCGGGTTTTCGGGTTCGGGTTCATTTTGCCACCTCTGTTTATGGGGGCTGACGCCTGCCGAGTGTCGGAATAAAATGGAATGGTAGTAAACAATTGATAATATAATATTAAATAATTAGTAACAAAATAGCAAATTTCATAATTATAATTGTAAAAAATTTATTAGTTATTAATAAAAGATAAATAATTTTTATAATTTTAATTAAAAATATCATCTTTATAATACCAAAATTTGGTTCTAATTTTAAGTTTTATGATTATATCAATTTATAAGATTAACTCTCAATTAAGTCATCAAGCTGGTAATGTGTAAATGAATCTTTATTTTTATGAAATATAATTTTATTTTATTTGAATAAAGAAAATATAAGACTAATCTTCTTTTAATTCTTTAATCAATAACTTAATTTTTTTTATTTTTAAATAAATGCTTGCTCATTAATCTTTTATTTATTCTTTAATTTTATTCAAATATTTTATTTTTAGTTAATTAATTTTATTATATTGTTATTTCTTCTTTATTTTGAAATATTTAATTTTTGAGAGATATTTTTTAAAGAAATTAGTTTTGAAGAAATAATTTTTTTAATGAAAAATGCTCTTGTATATTTATATTTAGGAATAGGGTATTCACATTGTTATGGATTATTGAATTAGTTTCAATACATTTAACTATCTCAATTGTTGTACTCTTTTAAACAAATTTGAGATAACTAAATATTCAATAATGTTACTTAAAAAAATAAGGTTACTTGTTTTACGAAACAATATTGCTAATTAAAACTATAAAATATTGCAAATTAAAACTATAAATTTATGATATTTTGTTACTCTATCATTTTAGTAACATTAAATTTTGAATAAAGCTCAATGTTTTATAAAGGTTATTGACAAATTACATTTGGTTACCGAATAGTAGATGAAAGCACAAAAAATAATCATCCATTTTTAAGTTACTCATTTTGTAAATTGATATTATTGAAAAACTATAAATTATATTTATTTTAGTGCCATGTTTTCAATTTTAGTGATCTTAAATTACTTAATTTATATAAAAATTTATAACAGAAACTTATGACATTACTAAATAATATACAAACATTATAAAAATAAAATATTTTGAGATTGCAGATATTGCAAATGAAGGTTATTGAAAAAAAACTACAAAGCTATTGAATGTATTAGTAACTCATATATACTATTTGAGTAACTTTAAGTTATTGAATTTTATTCTTACTTTACATATTTATTTGATGAAATACATTCATATTACTAATTATTAGATGAAATGAAAAATAATTATACATTTTAAAATAGTATCAAAAGTTATGAAAAAAAATTTCAAATATTTAGTTGTCACTAATTTAAAATATTTAAGTTACAGAAAAATTATGAAACTATATAAACTTTGATAACTATATATGATATATAAACTTAATTACTACTACTAAATTACTAAATTTTACTCATATTTTTTATAAAAATTATTAACAAAATATATGTATACCTATAACTGCAAAATAATGGATCAAAATTATCGAAACAATCTTGATTTATAAAGTAATGTATTTTAACATTAGTAGAACTATTTGTTATTTCAATAATTATCTTATATTTCAGCAATCTTCAGTTGATGAATATCTATAGAAAATTCATCGGAAATACATCTCTCATTTCTAAGTTAAGGATAAAGATTAGAAAAGAAAAAAAAAGTAAAACATTTTAAGGTTATTGATTACAAACGTTATTGAAAAAGTTATAAAGTTATACAATATTTTAGTAAATACATATCTACTATTAATTTATAATTCAGTGATCATATTTGATGCATCTAGATTGAAAACCTTATTAAAAATATTCAGTAAAAAATTTCAAATAATTAATAAAAGATAAATAACATGAGAGTAAAATATTAATAAAACAGTAATAACTGATTAATAATATGTATTAGATTTTTTATAACAAATTAGTAAATAATTGATAACAGGGTACTAATTATTGATAATATATTAGTAAATTATGAATAACATGGTAAAGAAATTGACAACATATTAGTAATGAATAGCAATTAATTACTGAAAAATAATAGTAAATAATTAATTATAGTTCCAAATTTTATAAATTTTTATTTTAAAAACTATTAATATAAGATAAAAATTTTGATGCGTTTAGAATATCATTATTATAACATCAAGTGTAGTTATAATTTTATATTTTAAAATTAGGTTAACTTATTATATTAACTTATAATTAAGTAATTAAATCATAAATATTTTTAAATAATTCACATGCATCTACACCTATAAAAAAAACTACTATATATATGTGCATAGTAGTTGTAGCTAACCTTACTTTTATTTACATTGTATTTAATTCCTCTTAGTAATCCTAGCCAAAGTAAATGGAACACAGATGGAGCTAGAACTTTTTTCATTTTCCATAATAATAATAATAATAATAATAATAATAATAATAATAATAGTAGTATATAATCCAGTTTACTAATGTGGATTTAGATAAGGATAAGAATAGAAGTCACTTAATTGAAGACAAAATCATTTAGAATTATTTTTAAATATTTTTAATAAGATCACATCATTTAATTTATTGGCACCATCAATAAATCAAATATAAACTTTGTATATATGCTTTATTGAGTATAGATCATTCCTCAGGATTCTGCTATCCTACAGATGATCGCACCGAACCAAAAATTCATACAAGAGATGAAGGTTTACACTGGTCACAACACAAAGGAATCTGGCAATTTGTTGGATGATACAACGCTCGACTTCCTCAAATTTTCTCCTCTTGTAATCCACCTAACTCTAATGCCAGATTCAAAGAATATCCCCTCTTGAGATTGTGACAGCGAAGTCTCATTTTCATTTACTATAACCGCCTTTATTACCCTCAACTAGAGATAGGGGTTCATATATTCGAATCCAATTATTTTGGGTTTAGGATTTTTTGAGATTCAAGTGGATTTAGGTTCAGGTTTATTCAGGTTTGAGTTTTTTGAGTTCGTGTTTATTTGGATTTGGATTCTTTTGAGTTCGGACTTATTTGGATTGAAGTCTATTTTAGTTTGGATCTATTTGGATTCGAACCTACATGGATTCTTAGATTGAAGTCTATTTAGATTTAAATCTATTTGAATTCAAGCTTTCATCGATTCGAAAGTCAATTTAGTGATTTATAGTCAGTTTTGGTAATTTATTTTAAATTAACAGTATTTTAATATTTTGTTTAAAAATCAATAGTAGTTTGGTTCTTTTACCCCCTCAACTGTCCCTTGCTCTTTTTCAATCTCCTATATATATAAATTATAAAGCAATTCCATGCAAAACTAGTGAGCTATCTCAAGGGAACAGCAATTAGATACTTCAGGAAAAGAGAGAGATAAAAAATGGGTAGGTAGTTGTGTGAATTTTTTGTTCTTGTTTTTGCTGCTAGCTGTGCGTGCAAGTCATGCACGTAACGTGCCTGGAGATGCTGGCCTCGGCGGCCAACAAAACAATGACGCCTGACAGCTCAAAGAAACAAAGCCAATGCACTCAAGGCAGACTCACCGAAGGGTACTGGCATTGATGACAAGAAGAAATTTATTTATGGTGGAGTTGGCGGCTTTGCTGGGGTGATGGGCTCTGCTGGCCTGGCTGGCGGACCGCCATTGCTTGGTGGCCTAGGTGGGATTGGCGGTGCCGCTGGAATAGGTGGTTACAAAGGCATTGGTTCCCTGGGGGGTTTAGGCGGTGGAGCTGGCGGAGTCGGAGGTCTAGGCGGCCGTACCGGAATAGGCTTTTTAAGTGGGGCTGGTGGAGATGGACTTGGTGGTGCAACCGCCAGTGGCATTTTGTCATCTCCTTAATGTTCTAGTGATTTGGATTACCTGGTAGAATGTTTTGTGATGTCTAAATTTTTGGAAAGTTAATTTGATTTCTTAAAATATTAGGAATCTAGGTTGTTGATCTTGTCGGTGCTGTTACTCTTAGATGTTAATGTCTTGTCTACTTTTTTTTTTAGTGTTCTAGTTGGTGCCTGTTACTTCCATCGGTTGCAGTGTCTATCCTTGGAATCTCAATGTTCTTTCGTTAGCGCATGATATAATTGTCTCTCTCTTTCTAGTCAAATTGGGAATTATTAACGATCTTTCTGCCTTGGATTGCCCCAACTTCTTCTATGACAATGTTAACCAATAACTAGTTGGTATTGGTTAAAGTTATGTATAAAATAAAAAATATAATTAATGCATCACTTTTTTTTTAATTCATTAAATTTATTGTATTAAACGTTAGTATGTATAGATATCAGTTACGTGAATTCTTTCTTTAATGTTCTTACGTTTGTTAGCAGCCAATATCCTCATAAATCAACTAAAATTAATGAAGCATTCCAATAAATGAACAAGAATAATTAATATTAAACATAAGCTTTATAAAACAAATCAACAACGGAAATAGTTTCAAAATCCAATATTATTAAAATCAAATAGTGGATAGATATTGTTATACAAAAGAAACGATCTCTTGTTTCACCCTCTTAAAAAAAAATTAAAATTAAAATATCTAGGGCTTGACAGCATGATCACGAATTAATGGATTTGCTTTGAATTAGATTTGAAACTGAGTTTAGTCCATATTTAGTTGCACGAATTAAACTCAAAATAAATTTATTTAATTTAATTGATTAAAACGTTCTTCTCAAATTTCAATGTCTACGTGGATCTATGAATACTTGCCATGAACTAAAAGCGGGTCTTGAAACTTGGAGGTACAGTTTTCTTTTTATAATTTTTTAAAGACTTCTTCCAATTTTTTTTAACACTTGGATTGGTGCTTTGAATTTATTTAAAGTAGATCTCTTAGCCTTTAACTCCTTTGACTAAGAAATTCTCGAAAGACTGGCCACGTGAATAGCATGATACCTTGAATGTGGCAACAATCCAACATTTTTGTGACCCTATGTGGAGTTTAAGTTATAGACAAAAGTTGCCCTTCTTAGTGGCAATTGGCAAAGTTATCAAGCTTTCTATCAACTCCTAACTTTGGCTCTTTATTTTTTTTTTAAAAGAAAAATCTGGATTTACGTAAGCCTAGCCAATGAAAAAGAAGCATTATATTATAGGGTTTTTGCTAGGCCCTTAGGATATTTTATAAGGTTAATTAATATATTATTTATAATAATATTACATTAAATTTAAAATTTAACAATTTTATCCATTGTTTTCAAATGCATTAAGTGAAGATATTATTATATATAGTTTAATATACTCATCAGTAAAATCCTATAAATCATCACCTTAGAAATAGCAAAGCATGCAAATGATTTCTTATTAGCAGACTTTGCTTTTTGTAAACACTTTTTTCAATCAGTAACATCTCATGCAACACAAACTCTCATAGATAGTTCCTAGTAGCAGCATTTCCTACCAGCAGTGCTTCCTAGCGGTAGGCAATGCTCCTTATAGTAGCGCTCTTCAGCAATAGTGCTTTGGGTAGCAGCGCTTCTTGCAACAAAGCTCCCGGGTAACAACATTCCCTGACAACAGCAAGTAGCACTCCTATAGTAGTGCTCCCTGGAAGCAACGTTCCTTGCAGCAGCGCTCCCTAGTAGTGGCACTCCATAATAGCAAAGTTCCTTGCCGCAGCGCTCCCTAGTAGTGGCACTCCATAATAGCAACGTTCCTTGCAGCAATGCTCCTTGGCAACGACGCCTCTTGATAGCAGCTCTCATGTGAAGATTGTGGAGCTTACCTCTTGACAAGATTCTTGGGTTTGGTCCACTCTTCGGATGTCCTAGGGAGCGCAAGTTGAATACTTAAATATGGAGACTATTGTGAAGTCCGCTTCACTAGACATTTTTTTAGCGCAAAAGTGCTTCTCCTTTTCTTTGAACAGTATATACTCTTAAATTTATTGTCATGTTACCTTTTCTTATTGCTTGTAACCAAAACATCACTTTGATGTCACATAACTTCCATCCCATCCATGACCTTTAGTAACCTTCCTCTCTCTCTCTCTCTCTCTCTCTCTCTCTCCCACTTCCATGAATTTTTTCCATAGAAAATCATAATTTATATATATATATATACACGCGCATGCACCGTTGCAAGGAGAGTGATTGAGTTAGGACATTACCTCAATTGTTAAATCTAAAAAACAACTAAATTCATGATACCAAATAATAAAATAAAAAAATAAATATAATTAAATTTTTTTATTATAATTTTTTTGAAATAATAATTTCTTAAAAAACTACCCACTTTTCTTTAAAAAAATTACCCATATAAAAAACTACTTCTACCTTTTTTAAAAAAATTACCTACATTTTATAAAAATAATTTTTAATCACCCACTCTGTGGGTATCTTAAATTCTAGCATAATTAATGTCTAATTGCAAATATCAAATAAAAATTTTTTTAACGAATTTATTAGATTATTGCTAACAACTATTATCCTAACCTAGCTATTTGTTAATTAGAAATATTTAGATCTAATATCTATTTTTGGTCATCATTTATATTTAAATTAAATTTTAAAAATCTATATTTAAATTAATACTTACATAGGATTTTA
Source organism: Adansonia grandidieri (assembly GCA_038382065.1). NCBI lineage: Eukaryota > Viridiplantae > Streptophyta > Magnoliopsida > Malvales > Malvaceae > Adansonia > Adansonia grandidieri. The sequence continues at coordinate 32,982 of JBBYHK010114901.1, read as the reverse complement.
AAAAATTGAAAAAAAAACTTTTATGTATAATATGAAAATTTTAAATATTTTATGTATGCTATGAAATCATTATATAGGATAAAAAAAAAACTTCTTTAATTAAATTAGAGTACCCAAAACCTAAAAAAAAAAAAAAAAAAAAAAACCAAAAAACTCATTTAAATTTCAAGTGACTCGAAAATTAAAACAATCCAAACTTCAAACAAATTAAACCAAAAATGACCTAAGCCATTTTGAATATGTAAAAAATAATTATAAGCAACATCTACCATAATTATTTTGAAATCAGGGATGGTGGAGGGCAAGTTATATTTTTTGGATTTTTTTCTCAAATATTCATGTCAAACACAAATGTTCTTGCCTTCATATATTTTTGAGAACAATATATTTTTAATAAAATATAAAATGAAAATTATCCTTTTTTATATTTAATACTAATAGTTTACTTAATTTTTTGATAATTTTATCAATTGAATTGATATCACTTTACTTATGATACCAAATTCAGTCAAAGCACGGTGCAAATTTCATACTCTTGGCAGTACTGGACATGGAATGACTTGGCAAATTTCTACCAATTACAGCATGCACAAGTATAGCCTATGTTACCCTAACTCTGACATTCGAATATGATATATGTCCAATACAGGTATGTCTAATTTTATTCTAAGTTTTTTATATATTTGAAGAATCTCATGTCCGAATATGTATTGAACAGGTATCGAAAATTATTACTTAAAAAAAAAGTTCGGACAACACAGGATGTAGCACAATTGATCAATGTGTATTCCGGTACAAAATTACTGCAAGCATATTGCAACAATTAAAACAGTTAAATTTCAACAAAGAGGGCAAGTAAAAGATGCTCCATCCAGATGAGCGACCTCAAGCTACGGTATAATCGAAAAACATAGCTTCAACTACTTTCAGAGAATCTAATTCATAGGATAATTATAAGTACATCGATTATGGAGTTAAAAAACTTTATAAGCAATGTTAAAATATTATCACATGTCCTTACTAGATATTTTAAAAAAATAAAAAATAAATATGAGACATACGAGAGCTTTTTAACTTCGCTTGTGGAGTTAGAAAACTTCATTTTTAGTGTACCAGATAATTATCCATAATTCATATCAAAATATTTGAGATATAAAATGTATGGAACAACGAAAGCACAATGGTGTAACATTGACTATTGGCAGAAGCTTAGTGTAACATTTCCTTTATGAATATATATACATGCTAGTGCAATCGTGCCAGGTAAATAATGAAAAAGAATCATTAGCAAAAAAATCATCTCAGTTAATGATTAATGGGAGTAGTCACACATTCAGGAAAGGAAGATCAGGAGTAGAAGACATGGCAAAGTTCTCTTCTTGTCCCTTGGACTCTAAAAGCATCACCACAACTTCACGCATAGAGGGCCGATCAGAAGGGGACGTGCTAGTGCACAATAAAGCAATTTTCAAGACAGCAATCATGTGATCGACAATACTTTTATCATTAAGATTTAAGCGATCATCAAGTATTCTGGCAGTCATTGAATGGTCGCAAACATAATGTCTCACTTGTGTGACAAGATCACCTCCTTGATCCAATGGCTGTATAGGAGTCTTTCCTGTTAACAACTCCAGTAAAACAACCCCATAGCTATAGATGTCACATTTTTCGGTTACCTTCATAGTGTATGCATATTCTGTCAATAAACAACAGATATGTTGTCAATAATCTAGAAACAATAAAAAATTAATGAGACAAAACGGATAAAACCTTGCGTGTCTCACCCTAATTAGAGCTTAAGTTCTGTACTCATTAGCACTAAAAATTAATACGTTTGAAGAGAATTTCATTCTTTGGATAGCAATAATAAATTCGCCTTAGTGCTTTTTTCACATTATGGTCTCAACCAATAGTAATAGTAACTTTTTGCGAAACAAGAAAGCCCAAAAACAGAACTTACCAGGGGCAATGTAGCCATACGAGCCAGCGACTGCTGACATTGACTTAGATTGGGGCATGTCAATCACCTTTGCCAAACCAAAATCACCAACATGGGCTTTGAAATTTTCATCGAGTAAGATATTATTGGACTTGATATCTCGGTGGACAATCTTTGGCTTGCAGTCATGATGTAAATAAGCAAGGCCTTCAGCAGCTCCTAGGGCAATCATGTACCGAGTTGACCATTCTAAGCCACAACAGCCCCTACCATGAAGCACTTCACCCAAACTACCTTTTGCCATGTACTCGTAAAGAAGCAGATTGAAACCTTGGTGATAGCAAAAGGCATAAAGCTTCACAATATTTCGATGCCTAATCTTTCCTAGTGTTCGAATCTCTGCCCGAAAACTATTCTCAATGTTGTTTCCCTCTGCATTTGACGCAAGCCTTTTAACAGCAATAGTTTGTCCAGAAGGCATAACTGCTTTATAAACCGTTCCACAAGCTCCCTTTCCAACAACGTGACTCTCGTGGAAATTGTTTGTAGCCTCAATTAGATCTTGAAAAGTAAACCCTTCCTTTGGATGAAAGTAAATATCTGAAACTGGAGATGATATCTCCTTTTCTTGCAACGATGCAACAATTTCAGTTGGACGTCTCATTAGATGTAAAAGAATGATAATGAAAATAATAGAAACACCACCTACAACACCTGCAACTATCGTTATAATTCTTCCTCGTGTACCATTCTTCACAGGTAGCATTGAAGGAGAAGATTGATCTCCATCGCAACTTAGAAGAGGCCTACCACAAAGCCCTTCATTTTCAATAAAGCTGCTTGCAGGCATGTTTTGAAACAAAGGGATGGCAGGTATAGATCCAGTTAAGTTATTGTATGAGAAGTTGCATCCCGATAAACTAGACAGGTTCTCAAATGTGCTGGGAATAACACCACTCAAATTATTATTATTGAGCAAGAGAAATTCCAGTAAGTTAAGATGCCCGAGCTCTGGTGGTATATTTCCAGTGAAGCGGTTATTGCTCAGGTTCATTGCAATCTGCAAGCTTGAAAGAGAACCCAACTCTCGGGGTATCTCACCAGAAAATAAGTTGCCACCCATCTGCAGCTCAGTTAAATGTGAGAGGTTCCCCAAAGATGCGGGCATATTTCCAGAGAACTTATTTTCTGAAAGTTTCAGAATCTCGAGTTGTGTAAGGGTTCCAAGCTCATTTGGTAAAGTATCTACAAAGCTGTTATGGCTGAGATCAAGACGTTGAAGCATTCTGCAGTTAACTATCTCATGTGGAATCCGTCCAGAAAGCAAATTAGACGAGGCATTAAAAGTTACAAGTTGAGACAGATTACCTATTTCCTTAGGCAGCTCAAAAATAAATTGATTATCTGCTATATGAAGCCTTTGAAGCTTTTGGCAATTTCCAATCTCCGAAGGAACTGCTCCTGTGAAGTTGTTCTGGTCCAATTCAATAGCAGAAAGATTCACCAGATTGCATAATTCAGAAGGAAAGCTCCCACTGAGCATGTTTCCAACCAGACGAAGTTGCACTAATGTCTTGCAGCTCTTGATCCCAGTTGGGATATTTCCGTACAGCTTATTAGCTCCAAGGTTTAACAAAATAAGGTTAGCATGCCGACAAAGATAAAGAGGTATTTTTCCTGTCAGATGGTTGTCTGAAAAATCAACCACCAAAAGTGGGCTGTATACTCCAAGCTGTGGAGAAATGGTACCGCTCAGAGAATTGTCAAAAAGCTGCAACTGAACCATTTCAGTAAAAAATTGGAAACCGTAAGGAATGGGACCTGTGAGATAATTGATCGAAAGGTCAAGCTTTGTCAAGTTTCTCAAGCGACTAAGCTCGTTTGGTATGACACCCGTAAGCTGATTCTGGAATAGGTACAATAACCGTAGACCCTTTATCTTGCTTAACTCAGTTGGGATCTCACCTGTCAAATAATTCTCTGAAAAATCAATTTCGGTTGCAAGAGATAAATTCCCTATCTCTCTTGGAATGCTTCCATTTAACTCATTCCTGTAAAGATACAACTTTTTCAGAAACTTAAGGTTCTCAATCTCCATGGGTATCGGCCCCACAAGACCATTTGCATACAATGCAAGTGTCTCAAGGCTTGTACAGTTTCCAAGCTCTTTTGGAATAGACCCTGATAACTGATTCTCCCATAAAATCAGATCAGTCATGCTTTTGAGCATTCCAATTTCCTTAGGCAGCTCTCCTCCAATAAGGTTCTGGGCAAGACCAAGCATTTGTAAGCTTTGACACCCCCTTATTTCGGCAGGAATGTAACCAGAAATTGCATTCTGCCCAGCTCGAAATATCCTCAACTTCCGGAGATTCCCAATTGAACGAGGCAATGACCCAGTCAAGTTATTGGTGTATGCCACAAACTCTTCAAGGGAGGACAAATTCCCAAGCTCCTCTGGAAGAGAACCAGAGATTTTGTTATTGCATACATTCAAACTTCTCAAATAAGAAAGCTTGCCCAATTCACCAGGAATTGGGCCACTGAAATGATTATTATTTAAATAAAGAAAGACCAGAGGTGAACAATTTCCAATCTCCGTAGGTATATTTCCACTGAACCTGTTATGAGACAGATCAAGAAATGTCAAGTGGGTTAGAGCACCAATACTAGGGCTCAGGGGTCCAACAAGGTTCATCGAACTCAAATCAACAGAATAGACCACTGGCTCATAACCTGAAGAACAATTGACACCTATCCACCCACACGGTGTCTCGTCGGTGGACTTCCAGTTCCTAAGATAGTCGTATTCATCATGAAGACTATTCTTAAGCTCTAGGAGCAATTGGCCCTCAGAATTCAGCCCATCTGCTATTGTAATCATTAGAGCCGAAAGCAGTAAAATCCTCCAAAATCCAAATTTCGAAAGTCTGCTTGATTCAAAATTCTTCCACATTTTAGTAAACGCCATAATTTGCATCCTGCACAACAGAAATTCCTGCAATTACAACCCCAAAGAACCACATACACACAATAGCACCCATCAAAACGATATATTTTTTTGTAAACATTGTAAATTGTGGAAAATTTTAACTTTGACCACATTCAGAAGGATCTATGGACCGGTCATCAACAAACCGTTCATACTTCCGAGCACATAAGGGACAGGCCAAATATAGTATTCAAATAGCCAAAAGACCCCTGACTGATAATGCATTCAAACGAGAAATAAATATATTTGAAAACCCATACATCCTTTTCTAATCATTCCATCAAAAGAGGCCACCAACTTTGAATTTAGAAACCAAATAACTCTACTATTGTATCAATTCACAAATTTCAACTATCTATATAAAAAAAAGGGTTCAATAGAAACTAGTTCAAAACCAACCACAAAATAACCCAAATTTAAAGATCAAACACAACCGAAAAGAGGAAAAATATGAAACATAAGAAACGTAGCTCTCAGTCAATCAATCCCACAGTCACCTTTAGTCAAACAAAGAGACAATAGAAGCTGAAACTCCCCGATGAACACAAAGTGAACGCCACTGACTTTAGCAATCTAACAAACAACACCTAAGCAACTTTGTTTCACAAATGTTGAGGGCTTTCAAATCTAAACACCTTGTATATCCTCTTAATGTGCAACTAACCAAACAGACAAATAAATATTTGATCCAAAAATGAAATTTCGACAGAATTAACTAAATGAAAAAGACACAAAATAAGATCATATAAAATTAATCCCTCATCCTTTACCTAATTTCTCCCAAATTTGATTGAATTGAAATCTTCAAGTACGCAGAACACACATGTAAACTATCATAAAAAAATAAAAGTAAAAAAAAAAATGAAAATTATTGGAGTGATAGAACCCAAAGATATAAACACAGCGAAACAAGGACTTGCAACATAGAGAGATATTTCTAGGATAGCATGCTTATTTCCACCGCATAGAGACTAGAGAGGGCCATGACCCAGCAAACATGCAAGATTAAACACAGTTCTGTAACACTGCAGTACTGACATTCAATTTTTTTTTTTGGCACATAAATGTTTCAAATTTAATTTTGAAAATTCTTTTTCAGTCAAAAGTAGAAATTTTCAGGGAGTATAACATCTTAGGACAAATATGTATAGAATCCATCCGAAGGCAGGACAGTATATTCCCTTCCAATATCAAAAACCTTTAAACTAAAACCCAACATACACCTTTGTCTATCAAACAATGCAGAAAAAACACCAAGCAAACTTTGAAAGAAGGACCAAAACTTTTGAAAGAAATCTATTTTTTTCCTTGGACAACAACCAATCTTATACATGAATAAAATTTATAACATCATCAAATATAATCTAGTACCATAAAGAACATCAAAATAGTCAACTATTCAAAGGAGGCAGCAAACAAAAAAAAAAAAAAAGAGAAAACATTTTTGGGGATTGGATTTGTTTCCTTAAGAACATCAACTCCAAGCCTTAATACTCACCCAATGCCAACAAACAAAGAACCCACAGTTCAGAACCAAATATTATTGATTAGAAAACTATGGGTGAGACCCATCAAAGCCTTAAAGAAAAGAAAGAAAAAAAATTTAGAACTTACTTTGTTTCTTTTAAAGAACACAGCAATCCCCTTTGCTTCTTCTACTTCTTTGGCATCCGAATTTGGCAGCAATGTTTGATCCATAAAACAACCAAAAAAAATTGGGACTTACCAAAGCATTGAAGTAGAAAATGGAGTAGCAGAAATAGAGGGGGGGAAAAAGTGGGAACTCTGGACAACTGTGTCAACTTCTATCAAGGAAAGGAAGAAAATTTGCGAGATTTGGGGGGGTTTTATAAGATTCGATTGCGACAGCTTTGGTCTTAACAAGGTATCTACTGCCAAGAAAACAAATGGCAGGGGATCAAAAATTTTCAGTCCAAGTAAGAAAATAATATTTATGGTAATTTGATCACACTGGGAAGTCAATATTTCAGACTTTATTATTTTAATATCTTAATTAATTAGTTAATGATGTATTAATCCTACTATTTGGTTATTTTTGTGTTAGAAGAATTTCTTTGAAAAACTCTTTTATTTCATCCTATTTTAACGCCATAATTTAATCACGTGATTTGCGAAAAGAATCGAATTGATTATTATTTTTAACTCTTAGGTTGCAAAAAGTTTAATTAAATTACCATTCTTAACTTCTCATGCAATAGTTTTAGCACATGTTTGGTCTTACTTTTTTTTTTCTTAATTCAACAAAAATTTTATAAAGATAAAACCTTTAAACATGAAGTTGGAATTATATAATAATTTTATCTTTATAAACTCTTTTTTATAGATATTGAATTACATTTTAATGGATGAGAATATTTTTAGAGTGAAAATAAAAAATTATGTAAAAACTAGGTTATTTTTTAAAAAATTTCAAACTCTTTTTAGATGGCTTTTTTTAAGAGCTTGTTAAAAAAAAAATAAAAGAACTTTTAAGAAATTAAAAAATAAGTCAAGCCAAATAAGTTTAATTTGAAAAATCATATATTCGTATTATGCTTATATTTTTATATTATAATTATGTAAAACATGTTATATATTTACATATTTTAATATTTTCATATTATATAAATTTCAATCTATTTATATATTAAATATATTCATATATTTAATTCGTATCATATTTTATATTATATTTTAATTATTATCTTCTAACACGCAATAAAAAATTCAAAATCATTAAGAATTACTTAATAAATAAATTGACTTGCTATAAAAAAAAATAAATTTTAATTAAACTTTTTGTATGATGACATGGCAATCCTTAATTGGTTTTGAAGCTTTGTCGGTAAATTAGACTAACGTAAATAATAATATAGGAAAATAAAGAATTGCCGCCGTGCACTGTAACCAACTAGCCGAAATTACGGTGTCGTTTCACTTTCATTGTTGACACTTTTTTTTCCTATCTCTTATTGCAATTCTAGTAGGAATTATTTTTTAGTTCATGAGCAATGACAACGGACGAATTTAGTGGACAGAGGCCTTGATGCCCTATTTGCTTAAATAAGAAAATTTTATTTTGATCCCTAAATTCAGGTCTATTTTAATTAAATAAATGTATTTTTAATAGTTAAGTGCATTGATTTTCTTATTTATAATGAGATGAATTTGTAAAATTCTTTTAAAGTTTGTTTTTGGCAGAAATGTGAAAGTATTCTTTACAATTATTATATTTAATAAATATCTCTTCTCATTATCACATTAGTTAAGGATTAATAAGAAGTGTCCAAAAAAAACATCTTCTTTTTGAAATTACTATATTAATTTGCATTTAAAATTACAAATAATATTATCAAATATAAATAATATAGTAAATAATTCTAAAAATTATCATAAAAAAAACTCATTAATAAAACTCACTAAATATCATTAAAACAATAGTTAATTATAAAATTTACGAGTATTATAAAAATTCTTTAAAATTATTACGTAAAGTGATATATTATCACCCTATATAATAAAAATATGATAAAATTATAGTTGTTACATTTAGTATAAAATAATTGCTAAAAATAATATATTTAAAGAATATTTTAAAGGTACTCATTTTAAACTCTTTTTATTAAAAAACGAAAAAGGAAAGACTAAAACGAAATAGTAGGTTCTCAAAAGTTTGTGAATATGTTTAAATTTTTGTTCGTTTATATTTTTTTATCAAGTTAAAAGAATGATTTTAAGTAAGAATTTAAGGTTCATTTATTAAACAAATCAATTTGAAATAAAATGTGTTAAGCTCATTGATGTTTATGAGTAACTTTGTTTATGGCTCTTTTATAAAATCATTCAAAATTCATCTACTATATGAATATAATATAATATAATTAATAATATTAATATCTTTTAATATTATTTCCTTCAATTACCAGTATATTTATTAATATTTTTGAAATTTTTATGTATTATTTTATTATTTTTATTTATTAGTTTATTTGTTAAAATTTATTTACTTTTCATGAACCATTTTTCAATTATTCTATTATACATTCATAAAATATTCATTTAATGCTTATAATAAATTTATTTTATTTAAGCGAATCAAATTTAAACTAAAATATTATTTTAAAATTTTTTATGAACAAAAGTTGAGTACAAATAAATTTGAAATTATATAAATTGACTTAAAATAATATTCTTATAATAAAATAATATATTTTTATTTAAATTTAATTATAAAATATATAAATATTAATAAAAATAATTTTTAATCAAATAAATAATAAAATTAACTTAAATAGATTCGTCGGATTAAACCAAAAATAAATTTAAAAAAAAATTTTAAAATTTTTTAAATACAATTTAATTCAATGACATCAAACTTTGAAACACTATATATATATATATATGTATAAGAAAAAAACGATTCATTCACGTTTTAGAATGAATAAAGGAAAAGCACAAAATGATGAGACGAAGAAGTGGGACCTACGAATTTTAGGCTCTAACTCTTATAATAATAATAATAATAATATATCAATATCAAAGGGGGCAAAAAGGTGAAAGAGAGGAGAAAAGGGACCTACCTTACAATCTTAAGATCTGGATTGGAATAAAAAAAAAAAATGGGGTGAGACAGCTGCCTAAGCTGCTTAACCACTTGCTTTATGTCACATCTTCCTTCATTTTTCTTTTATTTTTTTCCGCACTTTTTTACTCTTATATCTAATCCTGCAATCTTCAAAGCCTAACTTGACTGGGTCAACATTTTCGGTTTAATTTTAGAACTTTAATAAATAAATTGAATTTTAAAAAATAAATCAAATTTTATATATAAAATCAAAATAATTAAATTAAGAGTAACCAGTTTAATCGATCTTTGTTTTGAACATATGAAATTAAATTTATGAAATTGGGCAATTTAATCATATATTGAATAGTATAATTAAGGTTAAATACGATTAACATAACTAAAAATATATATAATTTATTTATTTTTTATTAAATGTTTGTTTGTTTAATCGGTTTAATTTTAAAAAAAATAAAAAAGCGTGAACCAATCAAATAATCTATTTAAACAATATATTTAACTAAATTTTATTAAAATTGACTAAATTGAACCGATAAACCCATTAAAATTGATTTCGATCAACTTATATGACCAGTACTCACCAACAATTTGGTAGGAATTCTTATTAAATTCAAGCGTTTTCGTGTTTTACGGATTTTTATTAGAAAAATGGAAAATTTGGGGTTGGTTCATCTCCACTATACAATTCTCCATCAATTTTAGTAGGTAAAATTTGACCGACCTTGTCTTTGCTGCGTAAGAAGGAAAAACCCTAATTTTCAATTGCAATGTTTTTCAAGATTTGTTGGGCAGATTCAGCTTTCATTCTTGAGATTTACATGTTCTCTTTTTCCTCTAAAACTTTCAAAAGATTGTTTACTTTCTTTAAGAAACTTTGAATTGGGATTTTTACTTTTCTTGAAGAACATATTAAACACACAATACATTGGCCAATTATAGGAACAACATTCTTGTAGATTTCAAGGGATCGTGTCTAATAATTATAAAATGGGTTAGGTTAAATTATTTTATTTTGTTTACTAAATTTTTATTATAGTAAAATAATCAATAATTTTATTTCGTACGTAGAGATGTTTATGAGTAAGATTGAACTTAAATAAAAAAAATTTACTTATCCTAACCAAGTTCAGTTGGACTTAAAAGCAGATTTTATATTTAAAGTTTATAAAAATATTAAAAAATTTAAATTAATAGTATATATTGTAATAATTAAATTTAAATAAATATTACTTTATTATTTAAATAATAATTTAGATTGCACTAGTCTTGATTTCTAAAAATTTTTATTTTAAATTCAACTCAATTCGTATTGGACCTATTGGATATGATGAATAATCCGACATGTAGAAGATCTATGTTGGACATATAACTAAATTTATGCGGACTAAAAAAATAATACATAGAAAAAACCTGAAATAGATGTATCAAATATGAAAATATTGTGATTAACCATAGAAATATTTATATAAATTCAAAAAAACAAACGTATAAACCAATTGATTTAATGCAAAATTATACTTCCTTTTTGTGTACATTTTTAGAGTTTAATATCGCAACTGATTAAAGCTAGAAATTCAAAAAGCATATTTTTAAATTAAGAAACCATCATTCGACACTGAACTCGTTTGCATAAAGTTACCTTTGTTTTCGTAATAACAAATTTGTCTAAAATGAACTTTTCGCCCATTCGATATTATCTAAACTTTTAGCCTAATAATATGTGGTAAATTTCACTTACACCCTTTGTAGTTTAATGTTTCTCAATAATATCCTTATTTTAATATTCATAAATTTTCAAATTGCTTTCTTCTCTAACCCTAATATATAGAGAATGAAGAACATATTATAACACTAATAGAGGTCATAAGGTCATCCTTGGACATGGGTCCATATTCTTTTTATTTTAGAGGTACATTCTTTTGGGAATTCTTGCCTAAATAATGGGAACTTGTCTTATAATTTATTACATTACTAACTAAATTTTGTGTTCATTTTGTGTACTCACATTGAAACTTTTTTATTTTACAAGGGGTGTTAAGAATTTGTTTTATGTCCTACATCTTTTTTAATTAATTTTTAAAATTTTTAACTGTACCAAATAAATCATATATCATCCTACTAACGTTATTTATAAAATTTAAAATCTCCATTGTATCATCTTATTAACAAAATTTCTCTTTTTAAAGGTTTGAAACTTTCTAAAATAGATTCCAAAGTATGGTAATAAACCAAAGAAAAAAACATTAGGCTTTGAGAGTCGGTTACTTTTGGAGAAGGATTAATATCTAACAATGCCCATAAATCAGTATCTATTAATCACATATTATCCTAGACCTTGACTAAGATTGATTTAAATTTTTGGGGTTTAAAATAATTACCATTATTGAAAAATGAATGATTTTATTTAAGGATAAATTGGGTTTTAATATTGAGAAACAAAAAATCTTGTCATGCTCTCCAGTAGAGCCGGCAAAACACGAAATTTTTATTTCTATTATTATTTTTGAAAATTCCTATTAATCTATTTTAAGAAGGGTATTCCATTATTAACGATAGTCGATGAGATCCTTTCTAGTAAGTTGGTAAAGGCCCATGGATTTTTAATTAGGAATATTGCCTCAATTATTAACTAAAAATACGAGTATGCTTTTACGAATGCACCTAAATTATTTTATTATGAATGCTGCTCGATAAAATTAATTAGATATAACCAATAATTCTTTTTTGAAAAGAAGACTCAATTACGCATGTTTTCATATCAAAGCAAAGTAATTAAGCACCCATGAGAATGTTGGAATTAACTTAAAATAGTTTCTGGTAAATTAAAAGAAACTGAATCAAACCTAAAGACTCAATTTTAGACCACAAAATATCAAAACAACCCAATAGACTCAATTTTGACATTAAAAAAAAAAATACTAAAATGACCTAAAAGACTCGGTTTTTATGTAAAAGTACTAAAATAAGCTTAAGGACTTGATTTTGATGTAAAAGAACGATAAAGACCTTCAAGGCTTAGTTTAGACACAAAAACACTAAAATGACTCTAAAAACTCAATTTTGACCTAAAAATACTAAAATGACCTTAAGGACTCGAATTTAACGTGAGATGACAAAAATACCCCTTAGGTTGGCCAAAAGACAGAAATACCCTTTGGAAATCAAGCTTGGCTGAAAATCCCTTCCTTTTAGCTAGGTTTAGCCAAGCTTAAAAGATACCTTAAAAATTAATTTTTTTTCTTAAACAAAAATCAAAGAAACAAAGTGGACATATTCTAACCCAGAACCCCCAATCTAACTTTGGAAATTTTGTATATCTGAATTTTTAAAAATTATGGACTATTAGTTAATCACAACTGTGACTAATTTAGAATATACACACCAAAAACAAAAACAAGAGAAAAGCTAACATGAATGTAACATTAACAAGAACAATGTATTCATTACATGAACAATATTTGAGCATAATAACAATAAAAACAAGATATGTAAATAAACAAGACAAGAACATAGTAGCAACAAGAATAACACACTAGCTTAAGTTTAACCTCTAAAAGTTTTAGAAAAACCTTAACTCAAACCATCATCTAAGTTTGAAACTTATGATCATCAAGCTCAAATAACATAATAAATGTAAACATAAAAATAATGGAAGTAAAAAATAAAAATGAACATAATAATAACAAAACATAAATAAAATAATAAGAACAAAACGTAAAGTGACTAGCTCAAAGTTTGGCCTCTAAAAGGTTTAGAAAATCTAGGCTCAAACCATCATCTAAGTTTGAAACTCAGGATCATCAAGCTCAAACAACATAATAAACATAAAAGAAATAATAATGAAAGTAAAATATAAAAATAAACATAATAATAACAAGAACAAAATAAAAAGTAACTAGCTCACAGTTTGGCCTGTAAAAGTTTAGAAAACTTGAGCTCAAACCATCACTTAAGTTTGAAACTTAAGATCATGAAGCTAAAAAAAAAAAAAAAAAGATGGAATAGCAACAATAACTCAAGAAACTTGAAAAATAAAAATAAAAGACTTGGAGAAGAAAAGAAAATCCACCATAACCATGATATTGAAGAAAAGTGAAATATAAAAGAAAGGGAATAAAAGAAAATATAGATATAGAAGATCAACTACCTTTGCTAAATCAAAAAGAAATAAAGCTCTCTCTTTTTCTTCTCTTTTCTTTCTAGTGTTCGCTTTGGTAGAGGTCGACCTCCTCTAAGTGGGTTAGGCATTTTCAAGAATTTTTAGTCATACTTAAATGGCCGCATTTGCACATTATGGAAAAGGTGCAATTTCAAGGGTTGTAGAGAATAAATCTTGGATAAAATGACGAATATTTACGAAAAAATTAGTTATTAAATATTTCTTGTCAAATTTTAAAATTCATTTTTGCAAATGATATCACAGTTTAATTTCTCATTTTTAGGAATTTTTTGATATTTTTCATGAAATTTTGGTAGTTGATCATCGGATATTTTTATTGATACCCATATAGTATTTATGCCAATACCTACCCTGAAAAATAAAATGTATTCAACAAAAAATCCGTATTGACATTTTATACCATGAGTTGTCAAGTTGTCAAATTTATATATTAAATTTGAATTTTTCAAAGTACCAAAAATGTCAAGCTCGAGAAATTTTTTTTAGTAAAATTTGTTCTGGATTTTAGGTTTTCAGCTTTATTATTTTTATAAATTAATATTTTAAGTGATGTGTTGAATTCAATTCATTTTCATAAATTTGAATGTATTTTTGAAATTTTCTCAATTCTAAAATATAACCTTTTTTTATTTGTAAAATGGTGAAATTTATGGGTATAAATATTTTAAGAAATATAAAATATATATTTAAGAAATTATTTAATTATTATATTATTATTCATAAATAAAATTTTAAAAATAATATTTAATTGTTGCATCATTATTTTATATTCATTTATTTTTATAAATAAATATCATATATAATACTTAATATATTCTTAATTTAAAATATTTAAATATAATATATTAAAGTTCTATTTAAAAATATATTAAAATGTAATATATTAAATAGTTAAAATTTTTATATTTTTAATTTATATTTTAATATATCTAAGAGATTAGAAAAATAAGTTTAATTTTATAAATAAAAATATGTTATTTAATCTAAGGATAATATAGTCATTTTGTACCTATTCCTCATCTATTCCTTGATAAAATTTTAATCAGCCAAACAATGTAATACAATTTTTCCTTTATTCCATTTTATCAATCAAATTACATAATATTTATTCTCACTCTATTTTATTTCTATCAAATAACTATTTCATTATAACGAATCATGCATACGGTAAGTTCTTTATTATACGAAGGGTCTATTTGTTTCGTAGAAAATGACCTGTAGAAAATGTTTTTAATATTTTTTTATGTTTGTTTCGCATAAAATAGCTTTTGTTTCGCAGAAAATAGCTTGGTCAATGGAAAATGACTGATCGATCAATAGAAAATAAAGCATTTTACCTAAAAAATGTCACTCTATTTCAAAAGCGTAAGTTATTTTTCGAAAAAGAGCTTCTATTAAGTTACAAGATTTGTATATTGAAATTTAACTTAAATCAAACTAAATATTATTAGTATTGTTAATAAAAATATTTAATATATAATTTTTAATTTAAAAATATTAATTTGAAATTATTTTAATAAAATAACTTTTTATATTTATATATTGAATATTATTAAATATACATATTTATATTTTAATAATATAAAAATTTTAATAATAAATTATTAATATAATTTATTATTTTTATGAAAACATTATTCATTAAAACAATATTATTATTTCAATAATAAATTGTAACATTATCAATATTTTAAATTTAAATTGAAAAATGTTTTTATATGACTATTTTAATAATAAATTTATATAAATTATACTTTATAAATGTTTAATAATAATTTTTAATAAAAATTAATATTTTATAGGTATAGAAGTATTAATAGAAATAACATTTTAATAGTTATTATTATATTTTAAATATTTTAAAAATTGATATAATTAAAATTTTTAATTATAAATAGTAACATTTTAAGTATTGAATGTTAATATAATATTTTATCATTCAATATTATTATTAAAATATTATGATTTTAATATTAAAAATTAATAGTTTAATGATAAATAGTTTTTTATGTTTTAATAATTAATATTTTAATATTTATGTCAATAGTACTATTCAAAAATTGTAAAATAATATTTTAATGAAATAATAAATATTATTTTTAGGTATTTAATATTAATATAGTATTTAGTATGAAATATTATGATTAAACTATTATTATTTGAAATATTAACATTTTAAAAATAAATAGTAATAGCTATTTTAATAATTAACAGTTTAGTATTTATGTCAATATTACTATTTGAAAAAAAAGTAGATTTTCCTGAAAATAACTAAACAAAAGAAAATGTTTTTAACTAAATTATCTAAATATTAGAAAATCTTTTCTTTTTTGAAAAATCGTCAAATTTTTTTGAAAACATTTTCTAAAAGCTAATTTCAGTGAAACAAACAGACACAAAGAAGAACTAGTTTGTAACCACGCACTGCGTAGATTAGTTTTATTTATTTAGTTATTTTAGTTTTATGATCATGTTATAATTTTATTTTTGCATTATTAATTTATTATATAAATATTTATTTATATATATAAAGAAAAGATAAAATTATGAATCTGTTAAATTTTAACTTTGGGTTTGACAATCTTTAGTGTGATTTATTTATTGCGTGAAAAAAATTATATTTATTTTTTGAGTAATAATATTGAAACAAATTTAGAATTTATATTAATAAAAAATTATTCATTATTTCAAATTCTATTCATAACTTTTTCAAATAAACCATTTGATAGATTTTATATTTTGGTAAAGGCTATCATTCAAATTTTTTATTGATTTAATAATAAAAAATTTATCTTCAAATAATTAATTATATTGAAAAGTTTATTTTATTCAAATATATAGCTAATAAAATAATTATTTTATGTACTTAGGAGTTGATTATTTTTTATTAACAATAAAGATAATTTATTATTTTTCATTAATTAGGGCACATATATATTAGAGGAAAGAATTTTTTTAAAAAGAATTTAAATACATGGATATGTAATATAACAATCCTAATTACAATCAATGCTTTAACAACCACATAAAAACATGGAATTTAAGAATCAATGCCTAATTCAATAAAAAATTGGATAATATTAAACATTCAAGCATTTGGCTTAGTTAGTTGGTTCATGTTTTTCTTGGATAAGTAAAGATTGAATCTCTTTCTACTTATATATATGATTTAAGAAAAGGAGGTCCCGAAATTTTGAGGTCTCATGTTGGAGTCCTACTATATGTGAGATTGGTCCAACTTTATATTGGATTTAGCCAGTTATATTATGGTTGATTTGTTTGTTCAATTATCAATGATTAGTTCGAGTGATTATCAGTTATATATAAATGTATTTGATTATGATTATAATTCTCTATAGTTGTAATTTCAAAAAAAAAAAAGATAAAATATATTAATCTTCCATTGAGAATTTCAATCAATTTGAATAACGAAAAGAAAATGATAAAATATTTTATAAAACAAGATTGAATTAAAATAAAATCAATAAATTGAATATTTACTTAGCCAATGTTTATTTCTTATTTTTCTATTGTTTAACGCTATATTTGATAAAAAGGAAAAAAAAAAGAAAATGAAAAAATAAAAAAAAGGAGAAAACAGTTATTTCTTTTGTTGTATTTAATACGAAAAAATGAAAAATAAAAGAAAATCAGATATTAGCAGTATAATTAAATGGTTAACCATTTAAGTTGAAAAATAGCGTTTTCTTTTTTTGTAAGTTGAATGGACTAGATTTGGAGAGAACAAAAATTTACAAATTCATTCATTTTTCTTTTTCTTTTTTATTTACAATTTTTCTCTCTTTTAAAAAAAAGGGAAAAAAAAAAGAGGAATAGTGTTCTCTTTCAAGCCTTTTAACCAAGTAATCCAACCTTGAAAAGTAGCTTTTCTTAAAAACTGAAACAGTTTCTTGAAAACTTACTTCAAATATAAAACTTTGAGTATTCAAAGATTGCTCAGTCACTAGTTAAAAATTAATGGTTCTACGTTATTTGCTGCACATTTTGATTTTTGCAATTAAGAATTCACATTCTCTTTTTTTTTTTTAATAGAAAAGATCTTCAATTCGAATCGACTCTAGTTCATTTAAAAATATAACGAAAGGAATTATACGTGGATCGATTAAACATTATTAGTACCAACTTCTCGAACTTCATTAACAATCACTTATGAATCATTTTATAAAAATTATTTTCCACTCATTCCCTTTACTTCATTCTTTTTTTCTTAATTTTAACCAAACATAAATTTGTATAGCTTGCAAAAGACAAATCTAAGTTTGTTTTTTATTTGATAATATTCTTTCATCATCTTAAGTAGCAAATTTATTTTTTACAAAGTAAACTTGTATAAAGTGTGGATAAGGTTTTCTTTGATTATTCCATGGACCATTCCTCTTTTCTTCCTCTTATTTTGTGCGCACAAAATTTTATTTATTACTTGGATACGTGAAGCTTGATCATAGTGAAGTCAACACGCTAGAATTTCTTTATTCTTAAAAACATATTTCTATTTTATAACTTACTATCCAAATACGAGTTGGCATAGGGTAATGTATTATTCCCTTTGGACGACTACGCTTCACCAGGACAAGCGGACAAAACTTCAACTTCAAAATAGCTACTTATTCTTATATAGGTTCCTATGTTTATTTTTTTATTTGGAAACTTTTACATTAAACTACTCTTTTTCTTATAATTTAAGTTTTTTTTTAATTAAGAGTGATAATCTATGTTACAAGGACTTTTCGTATTTTTCTTAATATATATCTGTATATAATATTTATATCAAATATATTTAAATATTAATTTAAAAATATGATCTTTTAAATATATAAAAAAATAACAAAATTAAATATATTTAAATCCAACACATTCTATATAGTTACTTATCTAAATCTAAATAATGAACTGAGGTGATAGCTAGTGACGTCTCGAGGTTGATCCTGAAAAGCTTTTTACATGATCCCAATTAGCAACAATTATAATTAAACTATTACCTATATATTTATATATATATGTATCGAGTACTAGTATTCATTTTCTCTTTCTTTTATATTTCTTTAATATAAAATGATTTTTGCAATACATAATCTGACGTAAAAAACTCTTCAATCCTTTACATTTTACTCAACCCCCTAAATTTTGGAATTGAAACCTCTAAATAAAATTTCAAATTTTAATTGTGGGATGTTACACGAAATTTAAACATTCACTTTCTTTTTCTTTTACTTTTACTTTTTCTTTGTTCTTATAGGTTGGCTATATATATATCTAGTTTAATTTTACATTAGTATAAGTGGATTGTCCTCGTATTAATACATATATATATATGTATAGCTCCGCAACATTGTGCATACTTGAAATTACTAAGTATGTATATATATATTATCCGCAAATAAATTATATGGAATAAGTTACAAAATGTCATAAATTTCAATAACAATTTAAATATTTAATTACTATAAATCCGAAGCTTAACTAAGTTAATTCAAATTGTCATTTTGAGAGTGACATTTAACAAGTTTAAAGTTCAACTTTTGTATCTATAACTCTTCATCTATCCCTATTTAACTACTCTAAGAATCAAATTGTTAGATATTTTAGTATTTTTTTCATTATCGTACTCCTATTTGTAGTTTATAATAAAACCACGGGTTCGTTTGTCTATAGTTAATTTATGACTTTTGAAAAATTATTTTCATATTTCGATACTTCTCGTGAAAAATAAATTGATTAACAGAAAATGAATTTTGCTTCATATATGAATTAAAGTAAAAAAAGATTGATTTCCTATGTATTTTGGTTCCCTAAGGATAGCTGAAGCTGAAGCTGAAGCAAAAATATAGAAAACATTAATTACCCAAGTGTAGGATCATTTATTTTTTAGATCAATATAGACTTTTCAAAAAAAAAAAACAAATAATAAAAAAATATATTTTACAAAGGATCATTTAATTAAATAATAGGAAATAAGGCTAAAAATCATTTTTCAAAAATCAATTTTCGCTAAACAAAAAAGACTTAAAGAAAATCGCAAATAAAATCAAGAAGTTTGAATGAAGAGGTGAAGTTTTAGGTCAACATGACTATGTCCGAATTATGCTAACACTTCAATATTTGACTCTGAAAAATTAATCATAAATCAGTAAAAGAGCTGGCAAGCTAGATGCTGGTTTGATAAACTAAGATTAGACATGAAAATTTAAGATACGATGGCATGAATTTTACATAGAATAATTAAAATATAATACGAAAAAATTATATAAATAAAATATGAATATATAAATATGTTAAAATCTTCGTATCACATAAATTATTAACATATCAAAATTTATATAAATATATAATATCTTAAAAATAATTATGATACATAAAAAATATATGACACAATACGAATACACGAATTATCAGGTCTAGCTAAAATTAGCAAAATCTTAATTATGGAAGAGATTAATCTAACATTTATAAATTAGGCAGAATTGCACTTCTACCAATTCGATTGACAAGTTCTTTCACCAATAAATCATGAGCACTGCCTCATTCATAATTTGATTAATTAGCCAGGCATTGCTATTTTAAGTTGAATTTTCGGGCATTCTACTAGTTCTAATATTGAAATATATATATATATATATATTTCCCATCTGTTTAACTTTCAATTTTTTTTAACTACAAGATTTGAAATGATTGATCACTTAATTATTCCTTTACCACGGTGTTGTAGCAGATGTGTTTCGTATCATTTTAAGCTTCTGATTTTTTATTCAAAGATTTAAACATAACTGATCATCAAATTATTCTTTTAACATAGTATCGAAGTAAAATTCTGGTGGTCAATCCTGAAAATTTCATCATATTTTCATGAATTTCTTCACCCCTTATTATATTATCCATTATATATATTTTTATCTTTTTTTTTTTTTTAAATAAAAGAGGAAGTAGCGTTGAGGGATTAGAAAGAAAAATTGTCGGATGCTTACGAAAATCTACCTCAATTCAGTGGATGAACAATTTGCACTAAATCTCCTACTTATATTTCCTATCAACTTACTTGTGGTAATTTCTTTTTTCTTTGACGTAGCGTTAGTTATTATTATTTTATCTTGCACTTTTCTTTTTTTAACTTCTTGGTCTATGTATAAAATTGATTGATCACTCATCAACCAATCAGCCATTTGAAGGTGAAGTTGAGTATTTTTTATGAATTTGAATTGTTCATATCTACACTGTATAAGAACCCTTAATTAAATTAACGTTGAATTAATTGATTACTATCGGAACATGGCCCGAATACAAATCCTAACTAGCCCGACTTAAAATGACGAAGGTATCCATTGTTTCTATATAAATATCTATATATAATTATTTTTTGATTTCTAGGGGCCTATATCATGATTATTATTCTTTATTTTTCATACATGGAGACTGAGTTGTCGAGATGAATCGCTCACCTGACTTCTCTGAATAGTCGCTATGAAACGACCATTCCTTTTTTTGGAGTTGCTACCAATCTGTTTTGGCCAGGTGAGATTGGACACTTGTTGGACTTTATATTTTAAGGATTACGAAACCCATAAAAATAAACTCCGAGGTCTGTGCACATACTAGAGATCACTTGAAAGAGTCCGAGAGTCGATTATAATCACAAGTAAGAATCGACCTTCTCGTGAGGCCCGGCAATCAGTACCTCATTAATCATGTGTTAAAATAAATTTGATTTTTATTCAATTTCAATATTCGATATTTAATTATAATTCTCGTAATATTTTATTAAACAAATTTATTATTCCAAGGAAAGTCAGGTTTTATTACATTTTAAGATCACAGAATTATTCTTACCCTTCGGGGAACTAAGTGGACACGAATTCTCTATTGTATCCCATCGAAGAACAATGCGAAATACAAAAGGTTTTATTTTTTCTTGAAATCGAAAAATCCTGACTTCCTATTTGAAAAGGATATCTCGCTATTAAAATAATCCATGAAATTTCTCACATAATCTGGTAGGAATCTTACGTATTAATTTAATTAGCAGACATTGCCTTATTTATAAAAATAATTTTATTATCAAAAATACGGACTCTATGACCTAGAAATGACCTAATAAGATGGGCCTATTCTTATTATGTATTTTCAACATGAAAGTATCTTTATACTCATATAGGATTTGGTTCTAATGCAACATTATGAAAATACCCCTAAGGTATACCTTCTATATGAAAGTATCTCAGTAACCTCTAAAAGACTAAAAAATTATTGAAAAAGGGTGAACCTATCCTAAGTATGCACTTTCGACATAAAAGCATCCCACCAAAAAATTACCAAAATGCCCTTAAGTTATACCTTCGACGTGAAAGTATCCCAGTAACCCTAATGAACTTTAAAATGGTCTAGGAAGGCTATACTAATCCTAAAAATTCACCTTTGGCAGCATCCTGATGAAAAAATTATTGGAATACCTCTACGGTATACCTTCGATGTGAAAGTATCTTGATAACCCTAATAGACCTTAAAGTGATTTAGGAAGGCTAAAGTAATCCTAAAAATTCATCTTTGGCATTAAAGTATTTGGTGAAAAATTTACCAAAATGCCCATAGGGTATACCTTTTACGTGAAAGTATCCCAATAACCCTAACGACCGCTAAAATGATGAGAACTAGATGAACCTATCCTAAATATGCACCTCTGCATAAAAGCAACCCGGTTACTATCTAGGACTCGATTTTAGAAAAATTATCAAAATGCCCCTAGAGTAAACATTCAACATGAAAGTATCTCGGTGTCCCAATAGACCTTAAAATGATGAAAAGTAGATGAATTTAGTCTAAATGAAAAGGCTAAAATTTTAGGTTTCACTTAAGATGAAAAATTAGCAATCAAGCCCCTAAATTTTTTAAAATTACATTTTGTATCCTTCGGAAGACTGAACAAATATGAAAAGTTTTGAAAATTTCAATATCCCTACGAAAGGCCATAGAAATAATAAAAATCTTTAAAATTGGTAAATTATCCATTTTGCCCCCTAAATATGAAAATTTGCTATTTACTCTGTAAGCGTTATAAAATTTTCATTTTAGTGCTTACATAATAAAATAACCTGAAAAAAATCGTAAAAATCACATGCAAACATATATGAATAATACAGCAAAATATCAACAAAAGATTCGGTCAAACACTTTGGCCTTAAAAAAGTATATTTCTAAAATTTACAAAATGATCCCTAAACTTTGTAAAATTATATTTTGACCCATATATAATAAAATATCACAAAGCATCACAACAAATCATCAAACCAGTAAAGAATCACCAAAAAGCATGGCAAAAATGTGCACAAAGGTTTGGCCAAACATTTTTAGCCATAAACCATAATTTTTTATTTTTTGTAACTTAGTCCCTAAACTTCCTAAAATTATAAAACAACCCCCCTAAAGTGTCAAAAATGCCTAAATCATGTTTGTAAACACACAAAATCAATTTCCATACAGCCATGAAGCTCTCGGCCAAGCAAAAATGGTTCTTAAAAAAATTTAATATTTTATAATTTAGTCCCTATGTTTATTAATATTGCAAAACAGCCTAAAAAATATAAAAAATGGAATTATCACAAAAAATAGGCACAAAATCATCATAAAAAATTCTAATCAGATTTGGCCAAAGTGGAAATCATGAAATATATGCATACATTGATATAAAAAAAAGCATGAAAACAAGCATAAATAATTATGATTAAACTTAAATAAAAGTAAAATCATAAAATAAATATACTAATATACTAATCAACATATTAATCATCAAAATAACATAAAAAAAGTAATTTAAACATCAACATAAACACAATAAAAGCAAAATCATAACAACAAGAATAATATTACATATATATAAAAAAAAGCAAGATTTAACAAAAAAAAAACAGAAAAAATCACAACAAATACAAAAAATTTCTATGTTATCATGTTTAGCCTTTCAACATGGATGAAAATCCATGAGCTTTAACATGATTTTGACTCACAAAAATGAAGAATCAAGAGCAAAAATTAACCCCCCTAAAAAAGAGAAATTTGGTAAAAAAAATCTACTTTGAAAGCTTAAAAAACATGATAAAATTTAAGTTATTTAATTGATTTTTAAGGTTTTTGGCTTATCAAAGCCATTAACTTTTTATGAAGGCTTCTCTCTTTATTTTCTAGAGCAAGGATCGGCCAAAAATGGTGAAAAAAAACCTTTTGCCGTTGGCTTTCCTAAAGTTTTATAGGAAACTTTCTTTTTTTATTAACTTTTGATTTGATTTTTTTGATTGATTTGATTTTTTGATTGATTTGATTTAAATTAGTTGTTTTTATCTTTTAGTGGATGATGTCATGCATGACATCATCAAAGTTTAGAGAATTTTGAAAGATATTTGTATAATCTGTAAAATTATACCATAAAAGTTAACTACAAAGACTAAATTATAAAAATTAAAAACTATTTATTTACAAAATAAAAACTCATATGATCAATTTAATTTAATCTAATGATAAAAATAATTTTTATGTACAAGAAAAAATATTAAAAATAGCAAACTAATAAAATTTTACGAGAAAAACCTTTACCGAAAAAAATTATTACATGTAAAAAATGTAAAATAAATTAAATTTAAAAAAAATGATTAAATGTGAATTAAACAAAAATATTTGAAGAATTTGAAAAAAATATAAACTTAGAAAAATCTTACCGAGGAAATTTACTGAGTAAAAAAATTTGTATCTCAGTAACAATAAAAATTCTAAAACTCATTAAATAAATAAAATTTTTCAAAATTGATTTAATATGGATTAAATAATAATATTTAAAGAATTTTATAAAATTATAAACTAAAAAAAATCTTCCCAAAAAATTATAGAGTAGAGAACTTCGTATTTCAGAAATAGGAGAATTTTCTTTAAAAAAATGCAAAACTAATAAGATAAAAGGAATTTTCATGAACTGATTTAATATAAATTAAATAATAATATTTGAAGGATTTTAAAAATTATAAATTAAGAAAAATCTTCTCGAAAAAAATTTATAAGTCAACAAATAAAAGATGTTGACTGAGACGAAACAGATAAGTCAACATCAGTAAGAGATTGAACAGGGCAAAATCTATAAGTCAAAAAATAAAAATGGTTGATCGAGACGAAACCGACAAGTCAACTTTGGTAAGAGATTGATAAGGACGAAACGAAGCTGACAAGTCAACATTGGTAAAAGATTGACTAGGACAAAATCGACAAGTCAACATAGGTAAGAGGTTGACCGGGATAAAAACGATAAGTTAATAAATCAAAAGAGGTTGATTGAGATAAAACCAATAAGTCAACATATATAAAAGGTTGATCAGGATAAAATTGATAAAGTCAACAAATAAAAAGGGTTGACCAAGACAAAATCAACATGTTAACAAACAATAAGGTTGATCGAGATAAAACTGACAAAGTCAATAAAGATAAAATGGTTGACCAAGATAAAACCAATAAATCAACAAAGATAAAATGTTAACCGTGATAAAACCAAAAAAGTCAACAAAAATAAAAGGTTGACCTGACAAACAAAAGGGTTGATGGGGATAAAAAATAAGTCAACGAATGAAAGGTTGACTGGGATAAAGCTGACAAGTCAATAAGGAGAAAAGGATTGACTAGGTTAAAGCTGACAAGTCAACAGGGACAAAAAGTTAATTGGGACAAAGCTGACAAGTCAACAGAGAAAAAAAGTTAACTAGGACAAAGCTGACAAGTCAACAGGAATAATAGGTTGGTTGTGACAAAGCCGATAAGTCAATAGGGATAAAAGGGTTAACTAGGACAAAGCCAACAAGTCAACAAGGATAAAAGGTTGACCGAGACAAACTGACAAGTCAATAGGGATAACAGGTTGACCGTGGCAAAGCTGCCAAGTCAACAGGGATAAAAGGGTTGGTTAGGATAAAGTCAACAAGTCAATAAAGATAGAAGGTTGATCGAGACAAAGTTGACAAGTCAACAAGGAGAAAAAAGTTGACTAAGAGAAAGTCGACAAATCGACAGGGATAACAGGTTGACTATGACAAAGTTGGCAAGTCAACAGGATAAAAGGGTTGATTGGGACAAAGCCGATAAGTCAGCAAGGATAGAAGGTTGATCGGGAAAAAGTCGCCAAGTCAATAGGGATAAAAGGATTGGCTGGGACAAAGCTGACAAGTCAACAAGGATAGAAGGTTGACCGAGACAAAATTGACAAGTCAATAAGGATAAAAGGTTAAACAAGACAAAGCTGCCAAGTCAACAGGGATAACAAGGTTGGCTGGGACAAAGCCGACAAGTCAACAGAGGTAAAAGGTTAACCGGGACAAAGTCGACAAGTCAATAGGCATAAAAAGGTTGATCGGGACAAAGTTGACAAGTTAACAAAGATAAAATGTCGACCAAGATAAAACCGACAAGTCAATGAGTAAAAAGGTTGATTGAGACAAAGCCGACAAATCAATAGGAAAAAAAGGGTTGATTGGACAAAGCTGACAAGTCAACAGGGATAAGAGATTGACTAGGACAAAGTCGAATAGTCAACAGGGATAAAAAGTTGACTGGGATAAAGCCAACAAGTCAACAGGGAGAAAAAGTTGACTCGGACAAAGCTGACAAGTCAATAGGGATAAAAGGGTTGATTGGGATAAAACCGACAAGTCAACAAGGATAAAAAGTTTACTAGGATAAAGTCGACAAGTCAATAGGGAGAAAAAGTTGACTGGGATAAAGCTGACAAGTCAACAGGGATAAAAGGATTAACTTAGACAAAGTTAAAAAGTTAACAAGTATAGAAGGTTGATCGGGAGAAAGTCGACAAGTCAATAGAGAAAAAGGTTAACTTGGACAAATTTGATAAGTCAACAGGGATAAAAAAGTTGACTGGGACAAAGTCGACAAGTCAACAAAGATAAAATGTTAGCTATGATAAAACCGATAAGTCAACGAGAAGAAAGGTTAACTGGGACAAAGTCGACAAGTCAACAGGGATAAAAGGTTGATTGGGATAAAACTGACAATCAATAGGGAGAAAAAGTTGACTGAGACAAAGTTGACAAGTCAACAAGGATAAAAAAGTTGACTGGGATAAAGCCAATAAGTCAACAAGTATACAAGGTTGATTGGGATAAAGTCGACAAGTCAGTAGGGATAAAAGGTTGACCGGGACAAAGCTGTCAAATCAACAGGGATAAAAGGGTTGGCTAGGACAAAGTCGACAAGTTAACAGGGATAAAAGGTTGATTGGGACAAAATCGACAAGTTAATAGGGATAAGAGTGTTAATCGAGACAAAGTCAACAAGTCAATAAAGATAAAATGTCAATCGGGATAAAACTGATAAGTCAATGAGTACAAGGGTTAACTGAGACAAAACCAATAAGTCAATAGAGAGAAAAAGATTGACTGGGACAAAGCAGACAAGTCAACAGGGATAAAAAGGTTGACTAGGATAAAGCTGATAAGTCAACGGGGAGAAAAAGTTGACTAGGACAAAGCTGACAAGTCAACAGGGATAAAATGGTAGACTAGGACAAAGTCAACAAGTCAACAAGGGTAGAATGTTGACCAAGGCCGATAAGTCAATAGGGATAAAAGGTTGATCAGGATAAAGCCAATAATTCAATAGGGAAAAAAGGGTTCGCTGAGATAGAGCCGACAAGTCAACAGAGATAAAAAGGTTGACTAGGACAAAGTCAACAAGTCAACAAAGATAAAATGTTGACTGGGATAAAACCAACAAGTCCACGATTATAAGGGTTGTTTGGGATAGAGCTAACAAGTCAACAGGGAAAAAAAGGTTGATTGGGATAAAGCCGACCAGTCAATAAGAATAAAGGGTTAACTGAGACAAAGCTAACAAGTCAACATAGGTAAGAGGTTGGTGTAACATTTGAGGCTTGCTAAATTATTAAGATGAAGCACTTAATTGACTTAAATCCCACTCCACCTACCTTGCCATAGAATTGCATGAAGGGGTGATAAAAACTCTTTTCAATGCTTCAAATATCATTATTGAAATATTAGAAACATATTTTTGGATGCTTCGAATATGACCATCGAAGCTTTGAAAACATTTTCCTTGATGAAAACTTTTGAATGCTTTGAATATCACATTGTTTCTTCAAAGCCTTCTTCACCTACCTTACCATAAGACCGCATAAGAAGGTGATAGATTTCTTTAAAGAATCGTCCAATCGTTCCTGAAAAGTCATCAAATATCAAATATTAAATTAGTGTTCATTGATCCAGTGATATAACTTATACAATTGGATAAATATCTGTTTAAGGCATATTTGCTTACTTCTATGAAATCATGAAAAGCATTATATTTCATCAAAATTCTAGGATTTATGGAATGAGATCACCTTCTTATTCTAACCTTGGGAAAACATTTGATCAAAATCTATGAAATTTCCAAAACAACTTTAACCATGGATTTTCCAATATCAAGGATAATGGATTATGTTATCTTCATCATGATGTTAAAACTTTCTTGTGATGGATTATTACTATTCAAAACTTCTTTGAATAGGACAAAAAAATGAATTTAGAGGCATAAATGGGGTGACACTACTAAAATTTGTCTTGAATAAACTAATATGACAAAGTTGAGGTTTACTGTTAGCTTTAAAGGAGAGATTGAACCAAGAGAGGGGTGAATTGGTTCTATAAAAAATTTGTAAATTTGAAGCAAATTGACTTTTAAAGATAACATAAAGAAGAGAAAAACCAACAATGGATGTATAGAGGTTAGGTCTTTTAACTTGGCACCTACGTCCTCTCTTCTTGGTACTTTCTTACTAAGGTGATTTTCACAATTCACTAAGGAAATTGTTACCTTTAAGGCTAACGTATAACCTTACACAACTATCTTTTAAGGCTTAGATAGAACCTTTCAATTATTTTGAGAATTATACCCCAAACTCTCAACTATTTACACTCACTTTCACTCAACCTTTTTTGTGAAATGAAAAAAGTGTTTTGCAAACGAATTGAAACCTCTGGTAGGAAGATGTTTGCTGGAATTTAAGTACAAGATGAATGAGATACAAATAGACTTAAAGAGTATGAATTGATACTACTGGAAAATAATGAATTTGATGATTTTGAGCTCTTGTTGTTTTATGATTCAAATCTCTGCCTCTTTAGCTGTTTGGAACCTCTATGTATAGCTGCAAACTGATTCATAGACATTGGGCATTTAATGTGGTGGTTGGAGAGCCTTGTAGCCTTCATAAATGCTTATTTCCGTTCAATCTTGTGGTATAATATTGATACAATACCAATAGTATCGATACATAATTCAAAAAAGGTGACCGTTACAACTTGTTGTATCAATACTGAGGTATGAGTATTAATACTAAGCAAGCTGTATCGATACAAATACCTTTGTATAGATACATATGAGGGTTTCAACCAAACTTAGGTTACTGCCAAACATTGTATCGATACTCATAGAGTGAGTATCGATACTAAGCAACCTGTATCGATACATACACACTTGTATCGATACATTTGAGGGTTTAATAATCCTTGGCTACTGCCAAGCCCTGTATCGATACTCATAAAGTAAGTATCGATACTTAGCAAGTTTTATCGATACATATGTTCTTTGTATCTATACTGACCTTTAAAACTATTTGTGAAATGATTTTGTTGACTCAAACACATCTCAATAATTTTTGACAAATTACAAACTTAGTATTTTTAAAGATGCTTTTCAATTTAAACATAAATACCAAGTTAAGTATTAATTTAACTTAAGTTGTTTGTTATATCAAAACCCGAATTAAGGTTAACAATCTCCCCCTTTTTGATATAACAAAACTTAAGATAAATTTACTTGTGTTTGAGTTTAACGAAAAAATAACTCCCTCTCAGTAACTTGCCCAAGATTAAGCTTAAGAAATCAAGTTTATGTTTAACATGTAATTCGGGTTCCAACATATGCATAATCAATTCATGGAAGGAAACATATTGCAAATTTAAGGTCTTTCTCCCCCTTTTTGTTATATCAAAACAGAATTCAAGGATAAATAAGCATAAACAAGCATAAGTACAATAAATTAAGCAAGCAAAAGATGTTCAAGACAATGCAAAACATAGAGTAGCCTAGAAACCTAAAATCATAAAGGCCGATAAGTAAAGAAAAACCCTAATGATCCTAAAATGATATCCTAAAGACATAAAGTTTGACAATTTGAAGAAATGTGTCTAAGTTGACTAGAAGATCCTCGACAGGTGGAGGAGTAGGTGGAGGTGCACGAGGAAAAGTAGCTGAGAAAGCATGGAATTGCTCTGTTAGAGCTCGATGACTTTGCTTAAGAGTAGAGAGACAAGCATCATGGTGTCGAATTGTCCCTCCCATGCATCAAAACGGCCCATAATAGATGTGAACATCATGGGAATGTCCATGGGCGCAAGAGCCGAAGGTGGAGGAGGCTTATCATGCTCTATTTCATCATGATCATTGGAAGCAAGAGCATCCGGTTGCTCAAGTGGTGGCTATTGATGAGCTTTTGGAATAAAGTCACCTCATTGAATTTCATATCCAACAAATCCCATAGATTTGCGACCAATGTAGCAATATGTGGTTACCATAGTACTGGGGTCGCATGAAAGATTGAGACTTTAAGTGTCGAAGTAGTAACTCAAGGCCATGCCATGGAGAAGACTATGAAAACCACGTACGTATAGAACAAGGTCCATAAATATGAAATAGGCTAAATTTGGACAAGTGCCAGATTGAATCATATGTAGCCACTAATAATCCGTGTCGCTAATCAAAGTATGTTTGGTTCTGTATGGACGGAGCACATGTGAAATGATAAGATGGAGTAAGCGATTGACCGGAGGAAGAAACGTGGCTTTGTTATGAGAGGTGCATAGTGCGACGAGAGCTGAGCCTTCATGGATGACGCCTTCATTCGGAAAGCCAAAGGCAGAAGTGAGAGAAACCGTGTTAACTAGAAGATCTTGTCCTAAAAGATAGGACCGAATAGCAATGACATTATCATGATCATCAATAATGAGAGTGGCATTGCTAAAGAAGGCACAGATAAGATTTTCACGTACCGGAACATTTAAGGGAAAAATTTTGGTCCATCCGAAAGTGTCAAAGGTAGGGATAGTTAATGGACCGAAAAAAAAGAATGTCAATGACACGACATTGTTGGATGGGCATCCTAGCATAAATGGTTGTGAAACACTCTTGAACCCGTGTATCGCAAAAGCACAAGTCAAAGAAGGATTGATTTTGGGTTGGAGGTGGTTGACAAGCGGAAGAGGTGGAGGCATGGGTGACAGGACCTTAACAGCGTGCTATTTGTTTGGTTTTAGGAGCCATGGGTGTGGTTGAGGACTTTTGTCAAACAGGTGGTGAGCGAACAGGTTGAGTGGGTAAAAGGCTGTTTGAGGAGTTTTGTTGAATAGGTGATGGGCACTAAAATTAGATTGCAATTGGTGTGATGTAAGGAGTAGATCTGCAATCAATCGTACAAACAATGGTAGGGAACATTTTAGGAATAAAAAGGAGTTGATTTTTTGAAAGAAATTTAAACAAAAAGAGATGGATTTAGAAAGGGAAGTGGTGAGGGTTAGGGTGATAGGAGATGTCGAAATCGTGATGGTTTGGATGGTAATGAGTGATTTTTCAAATGATTTTGGGTAAATGGGATAAGGGAATTTGGTTAATGGATTAATCGAATTTGAGAAAAAAATGAGGATGATGAGTTCTGATAATTGGATGATAGAGTGAGAGAAGGAGGAATGGTATGAACAGTGTTTTCGAATGAGAAAAAATCGCACGGGGGGTTCTAAGTGAATAGTAAGTATCGATACAAAAGAAGCAGTATCAATACAAAAAACATTTTTGCATTTTGTATGGATACAAAGAACTGGGTCTCGAGACTTAGATCATATTGCTGTTGTATCGATACGCAATGAGAAGTATCAATACAGTGTATCGATACATAAGGGCAGGTATTGATACAAAGAACAAAACTAGGTTTTTATCGATACAATGGAAACAAGTCTCAATACATGGAAGAAGAATATACAGGAATCGATACAAATGGCCTAATATGGGGTCATTTTCAATAAGATGACATCAAATTAGATGTATTTTTGATTTAATTATCCATTTAAAATATTTGAAAATGCAACTTGGACCAAAATCAAGATCATTCAAAGCTTAATCAAGATGTAACAAAATTATCCAATAAAGTCATGACAATTGAGTATTATTAAACAAGCAAATATGTAAAACTAGCTTTATCAAACTAAGCATTATGCAAACAATAGTGAGGCACAGCATCAGGATTAAATCAAATTATGAATTTTAGGGTGTATTCATTAATCCAATTTCTCTTCTAATTGTGCAAAATCTATCTTTGTCAAGTGGTTTAGTGAAAATATCAGCTAATTGATGCAAGGTATCAACAAACTCAAGCACTATATCACCTTTTTGCACATGATCTCTAATAAAATGATGTCTAATTTCTATGTGCTTAGTTCTAGAGTGTTGGATTGGATTTTTGGTGAGACAAATGGCACTAGTGTTGTCACATTTAATTAGAATATGATCTATGGTAATGCCAAAATCCTCCATTTGTTGTTTTATCCATAAAATTTGGGTACAACAACTACCTGCGGATATGTATTCTACTTCGGTTATGGATAAAGCAACACTATTTTGTTTCTTGGAAAACCATGATATGAGCATATTTCTAAGAAATTGACATGTTCCGAAAGTGCTTGTCCTATCAATTTTACGTCCACCAAAATCCACATTGGAGTAAGCATGTAAGAAAAGGGATGATTCTTTAGGATACCATAGGCCTAGATTTGGAGTATCTCTAAGATATCTAAATATTCTTTTTACAGCAATTAGATGAAACTCTTGTGGTGATGATTGGTATCTAGCATATAGGCATACACTAAACATTATGTCCGGTCTACTTGCGGTAAGATATAGCAATGAACCTATCATAAACCTATAAATTTTAGAGTCAACGATTTTACCTACTTCATCTTTTCAAGCTTTGTTGAGCTGCTCATAGGTGTAGAACAAGGCTTTGCTTCATCCATTTTAAACCTCTTGAGTAATTCTTTGGTGTACTTTGCTTGATTGATAAAGATGCCATGTTTAGTTTGTTTAATTTGTAGCCCCAAGAAGAAAGTTAATTCTCCCATCATGCTCATCTCGAACTCACCTTGCATTAACTTAGAAAATTCTTGACAAAGAGATTCATTAGT